>CM076069.1:2245000-2250000 GCA_038088235.1 Zacco platypus | reverse complement strand
CGCAGTGTTTAGACATGGAGGAAAGTTGACCATAACTGAGAGGAAACAGTCTTATTTTAGCTTGTCAAATGTGCTGTTGATTGAAGGAACAATGAAAGGAGTGTCGCGGCTGATAACAGAGCGCTCCAGCATTTCCTCCATAGACATTTTCAGAAAAGAAAGATTCTTCAGTATTTGCCCAACAAACCAGCTGTGAAACGAATCGCAAACACAACAAATCAATGTTGATCGAAACGACAGCACAATGACTTACGGTGATCGATTTATAGATATTAAAACGATATATTTGAAAGCGTACCGACTTCATCTGCCGTGGGTCAGTCATTGCCGAGCACTTTTGCTGAAGTTCCTGTTTCCACGGTAACAGCGTGCGATTGGTGGCTCTCTCAGGTGTGTTTGTCATCAGCAAAGCAACATTATTTTTATTACGGGTTTAATCACACCACCTACTGATGGCATGTGCAACTGCAGACGTCTCATTGAGGTTTTAAGAGACTTTGTTGTAGTTTTTCTGCTCACACCTTCTAATATCACGAGGGATGTTGTTTCAGTGTGATGGGCTGATTATAAGTCTGTTTTCTTTGGCCGGACGCTCCACAAACACACCGTGAGGAATCGGCATCACGTGACGCTCTCAGGCTTTGATTGAGATGATACAACATCAGCAAAATAGCGTGACGTGGCATTCTGAACAGCCATCTTCCTCTTCTGCTTCTCGTTCCTTTGTGAATATCACAGGAGAGGAAGAAAATGCTAATTGCTGTTATGGAAGCTCAAAGGCATTAGCGCAGATAAGAGCGGTAGCGATAGCGCTGTGTAGTCTGGGCCGAGCGTCGGCTTCCTTCTCGCTCCTATCAGCGGCAGACAGAAACCAGCCTCATTGTGAACTGCAGCACAAACACCTTCACCTCCGTCGACTGCGCAGATGAGCCGCGTTCAACGAAATAAACAGCCACTGAAATAGACACGTGTTATCACTGTGTTTCATTAATCCTCTAAGCGTCCAAATAAGTTTACTTCTCCTGGATTAAATGTCCTAAGAACAAACACTAACCTAAACAACAACCCAAACAAATGATGACGCTGTAAGCGGCTTATAGTGCATTTGCAGATGCTAAAAGAATTCCTGTTTCTGTGCCGATAAATGGGCGGATCGTCACTTCCTCCTGGATTACAGCGCCGGAGGGTTTCAGCGGCAGCTTGTAATCTAGGAAGAGAGGAAAAGGCGTTTTCCACACAGGAACACAATGCAAACGTGTGATTAAAGAGAAGCAAATATCAGAGAGTGATTTCTGCACGCGGATGCGTGTCACGTTAACCCTCCTGTTGTGTTCTTAATACAATCTCATAGTTTTGAGGAATCTCTCGCCACGAGTTGCAACCCATGAAAACATCTTTGTATTCTTTCATGGCACAGTTGTACAAATGAAGGTACTTTCTAACCTCTTCACACAATCTCTCATTTATATAGGCCTCCATTGTCACTGTAGCTTGCATGTGTTCCGGTCTGTTCTGTTTATGTAATTTTTCTTTGACTGCCTTGTGAATCGACCGCCCCCACCTTGTGGATTAACTAATTACTGCAAAAAAATGTAAATGCGCATATCAAAATACAAAAACAAAACACATATACAAAAATCCGGTGGTGCGTGTACTCTGCTGATGATGAAATTCGCGTCACATGCACTGTACGCTGACCAAAGAGAAAGTTTACTTTAGGTCTTAGGGTCATGAATGTGCATGCAAAGTTTCGACTCATAGATGTGTTTTGTACGGTGGCCCAGTAGTGCACAACATAATGAAATTAAAAATCGCAAACACAACGAAATAAAGCCACAACACAACGGAAATCCTCCCGGCCACTAGGGGGTTCTCTGAGCTCGGTAAAGTTTTTAAGTATGTAAACATTGTATATCGACTTGAAATATTACTTCATAATCCCCTGTGTGCACAATAGCTTCATATTTATACCTGTGAATAATCTGACACGCTACCACGCCACACGATGAAGGGAACGTCTGCCAATTCCACCAAGTGGTTAAAACGAATAATGTTTTACAAAAAAGAACAAAATTTCACTTTTAAAACTTTAATCTCAACATTATTTATGCATTTACAATTCTAACAATTCAGATGCAACTTTTATTGCACCTCTGCAGTGTAAAGAAGAATTTTGTCATTAGTATTTCAGACTCTACATACTGTCTTATTATTCAAATTGTAATTATTGATTAAGAATAAGACATTCTCAGGCAGTAAATGTGGATCTTTCAGATTAATTTGAGGTGTGCTTTTCTGGTCTTGGTCTCGGATTAGGTGGTCTTGACTACAACACTACTGTGCAAATATAACCCCTCCTGTTCGAACCGCACACTTTAAGCAGGACTCGAACATGGGTCCGCCATGCATGGGAATCGGCGCTCTAACAAGGAGGCTAAAGACCACATTCTCTAGTGCCAGACTTGATATTAGGGGAGGGAGGTTTACACGCACAGCTCTTACCGGCCTATGTCCGTTACAATCACCCCCTAAACCTCACTCCCATCCGGGTCACGGCACCAATATAACCCCTCCTATTCGATCCACAAGCTCTACGTAAGGCTCAAACCTTGGTCCGCCCTTTCTTATCTCCATGTATAAGTACGTCCTGTTTTGCTCTGTTCTTTGTCGGTGTTTTGATAACATAATGTGAGCAAAGTGTTTATGTTATGTATTTATTTTGTTGGATTAAAAGAAGATTAAGAATGAATTCTGGTATTCTTTGTATAGGCTCTATTGACAACAATAGAGTGCTCCTTTTTACATGAATATTCAGCATATTTCAAATAGTGTAGAATATTTTGCCAATTGCATAGAAACGAATAAGGGTCAAATTGGGGTGAGTGAAAGAATCGGAAGGTGTTTTGAGCTGCTATCAAAACAACGTGACACGCCACCGCACACCCTCTCGACTTTTAAAAGAGCTGAAGTAAAATCGATGGTCTTGAGGAACTTTTCTGCATTGTTTTGCATGAGATAAAAACTAATTGAAATTGGCCACTGAATTAGCAGCAAAACAAAACAGCTGACGGTATTTAGTAAAACGCGCTGTCAGCTCAGATTTAAAAGCGCTTGTGGAGGGTGACGCTGAAGAGGCTGGACGTATCGGAGCAGAAAGAGGAAGCTTCATTCGGCATGGGTCGAGGGGGGTATGGTGAGGCCGTGACGGGTGACTGTCATGCTAATCGCTGACGGCTGGACACAGTGTGCCACATGCATTAAGGAGACTGTGGCGTCATGAGGCCTGTGCGTTCCTCTGAAACCTGCAGGATAAAAGCCTGGGATTGAACTGCTGCCTTGAGTTAGAGAATCAGAGGTCTGACTGGAGACCAAAGACAAAGAACAGCCGATCATCCAGCTACAAACATCAACTATTTCCCAAATCAAACTCATCCCAAAGCCTTATATTGTCTATGAAACACAAAAGGCGAGAGAAGTGCATATGAATGTCTGTGAGAGATGGACCACAGTTAAAGTTGTTCACTATTCACTAATAATCATCCCTCAAAGTTTGCGTCATGCATCATGTTTATTTAAAATAAATAACAGACTGCTGGTTTGGACCGACATGAGAGAGAGTCAACAATGACAGACGTTTAGGTTACACTTTATTTTGATGGTTCCCTCTACCCTTACGAAAAAGAAGTATACTTCAAGTATACTTAAGTAATGTTCAAGTATATTTTATGTAGTAAGTATACTAGTACTATACTAAGTATACTGTACTATTTCAATACTGCTTGGGACTAAATTGGCCCACTTTAGTATATAAAAAGTATACACTTAAGTGTACTTCAAGTGTAACAGTAGTAAACTTTAAGTGCCCAACTACGTTTCCCATTTGTACTGCATCTGTACTACAAGTGAGTATTCTAGTAGTGTACTATTTTAATACTAGTAGTACATTTTTTTAGTATATGAACTCAGTAAACTACTAATTTATCAGTTTTTTTACTGCAAGAATACTTGTAAGTGAACATAATAATCATACTTACTTACTGTTTATATATTATATTTGCACTTTAAGTATATTACTATGTTCCTATTTAGTTTTTTTATGCTTTTTTTTAACTTTTTCCATTTTGAGAACATTTTATTTATAAATCATTATTTTTAAACAATGTAACTATGAAAAAGCAATTGATAGGCTACTCAATCAAAAGATTAAACAACTACAAACTAAGTATACTTAGGGTGCGTTCACACTTATAGTTCAGTTCGTTTGGACCGGACCAAAAAACAAAAACAAAACATATAGTCCTGGTCCTCTTAGCGTTCACACTGGCATTTTGAACAGCGAACCTAAAGTTGCCGAACCAAAGGCACAGGGATACGGTCACAACCTGATTGGTCGGCTTTTATGACGTATATTTGGCGACGGAGCTCGCTTACCGAACATTCAAAACAACGCTGTGTTCTGGATTAAACACCATCATTTTATGCGTGTACATGTGCTTTATTTTTACCAGCTGAGAACTCACGAAGAGCTCATAAAATGTTCAAAACATTCAAAACAGCAGCAGGATTTCCTCCGTTGTTTGCAGAAACAGAAACTTCACCTCCTCGTTGCTCCACGTTTGCCCTCGACTCATTTTGGATACGCCGATCTTCCCGCGTCGTCAAACCAGCTGACTTGTAGCGTCGCATCTTGTGACATCACGTCCTGTTTTTGGTTGGTTTACATGTCTTTGGTCCGTGTTGTGTTCATATATCAATCGAACCGCACCAGAGTTCGTTTGGAAGCGGACCGAGACCCATCTTTTTAGCGGTCTCGGTCCTCTTGTTTGGGGCGCACCAGGGTTCGGATGGCAGCGTTCACATATGAACCGCACTAACTGAGCAATCGCACCAGGGTTCGTTTTAATCCAACCAAACATGACAAGTGTGAACGAACCCATAGAATACTTATATATACTTTTAAGTATCTCGATCAACAGACTGAATATAAGCGTAGGCCAAAC
>CM076069.1:2035000-2240000 GCA_038088235.1 Zacco platypus | reverse complement strand
TGTTCACTGTAATGGATTATAAGATAACAAACAGGTATGATGTCAGATCAATATCTCTCATTATTTATGTGGCAAAATGCCGTTTAATATGTGGTATGACTGTACTGTATCTCACATCGATATTTCATGTCTAATTATTTACTTATGTGTAATAATAAGTGAGATAATGTACATCCAGCCAGTTGTTATCGCAGAATAAACCCCTTCAGGCTGATGCAAGACCCCTTCCTGATCACCCTGTCAGGGTTTATTCTGAGATAACAACTGGATGGATGTACATTATCCCTTACTTGGCTACAGTAGGAAGTTCCAGTGTGGTCAACAGCCATGCACGCCACTTCTGCTGGTTGCGAGATAAACAGTCACTCTTTTACATTCGCTTGGTATTTCTCCTGCTCTTTGTCTAGCAAAACAATCACTGTTCACTAAATGAAAGCCTGATTATTTCCGGGACCTTGTCACAAGTCTATTGTTTTTGAATTTCTGTGTTACTTTTGCTATATTTTCACACTTTATAACAATGATTTGGTAATTCTCTTCTCTTTTGTGCTCAGAAATAAGTCTTCTGACAGTTCTCTCCCAACTTCTTCCATTGTTGTCAGGATTAAGTCTGAGAACGATTCAGTGGGCTGTATAACACGTTTAATTGTCAAGAAATCACTCCTCTTTAAATGTTTTGGTTCAACATACTTAGCTGTTGATCAAAATTTGCCTTAAACCTACACCAGAAAAATTTAATTTAGTTTTACTTAGTAACTTTCAGGAGGATATACACATTTTTGCAACACAGTATTTTATCACTTTGATAAGATATTGAATAATTTTGACATTCTTTGAGTAATTGACTCTTTGCCGGCAGTTTGATTGACAGGCGATCTGACCAATCATAACCCCGAATCCGCCATTTTGTCCATCAAAGCGGTCAGGGGAGTTAGTAGATTAACGTTGGTGAACTTGAATCACGTCTTGAAACAACATTCCTTCTGATGTTCATTCATGTTTATTTGATGCTATAAATGAACTAGTATGAAGAGATGATTGCTTCACGAGGAGCTACAGCGATCTGTCACCACACATTAAACACACACTAGACGCTGTTTATTGATTAAACTTCTTTAAAAAATTATATTTTAAATATGAAACCGTTTCATGCGTTGTCAGTGTCCTCTTTGCTCCTCGATGTATTTTTCACTTCGTGAGAACATGATGTGTGGCATGAGAGCACACGGGTTGTCGGACATAGCAACAGTAACTAAAGGGGGCGGGGCTTTGCAAAGGGTCAATTGATCAAGCACACTTTCTGGAATAGAACTCTAACATTATTTCTAAGTAAAGTAAAGCAATTATTTCTAATTGCTGAATTTGTTAAGTTTCAGAGGGGGTGTGTTCATTCCTGCTGTCCACTGTACGTTATAATGTGTCCAGAGATTTTGTTTTTCAGTGATGTAACAGTAGAAACTCCTGGTCCATGTCGGATCAGCACGCAGAAATCACCCATAAAAGCAACAGATCATGTCAAATATTGTTTGTGCAGCGCTGTGACGCACAGGAGGCTCGTTTGAATGGACTTACGCCTCTCAAAAAATAAAGAGAACAGCGTCTCAGCTGCCAAGATGTTGTGACAGAAGATTCATGACAACAGAACAGAATCCGGATGGAAACACAATCGTGGAGAGCTCTGAACGGAGAGATCACCGCTGCTCATTCACAAGACACAAAACTCCCAAACTAATGCTGATGATGACCTGTGACCTCTGGGGCCGTTTGTTCAGGCAAATTACTGTAACTCCGTTCCTCACGGCACATATTCCCACCCATCACATTTGTTAGATTCATTAAAGAGAAGAGATTGATAATGCTCTGATAATGAAACGCCGTTAATAGAAGCATGTGCGTGGTTTAATTAAGGGATGTGTAATGACTGCTTTTAGTCATGCTAAATGTTAAAGCGTGCAGACACCGCAGCGGACCTGACAAACCGCACTGCTGGTTCTCATTTCTTAAAGGGGACATGTCATGAAAATCTGACTATATTCATGTTTAATTGCTATAATCGGGTCCCCGGTGCATCTAACAACCCCGAAAACGTGAAAAAGGACAATCCAGTAACTTTGTTTTGGCAAGCCTTTCTCTGAAAGCATGTGAAAAACGAGCCGTTCAGATTTCGCCGCCCTAGTGACGCAGGAGGAGGATCTTATTATAATATTACCGTCCCTTAATCTGCATGTTTCCACACACGGAGCCGCCATTTTGTTTTCACAAGCAAAAACAGTGTATCAGTTCTAACGCCACGGCAAAAGTTGTAGCAAAGTACCAACCGTTCAGAAACGTCTAAAAGTTGAACTTCTTCCTGAGTCTCTCCATCAGTTTGAACACTTTCCTCATTTTGTCTGCGTGAGATTCTCCAGCTTTGTTGTTGTTGAGCTGTTAAAGCTCCGCCCTCTTCTGGAGCAGCAGCTCATTTGCATTTAAAGGGACACACACAAAAACGGCGTGTTTTTGCTCAAACCCAAATAGAGGCAAATTTGACAAGCGATAATAAATGATTTTGAGCTGAAACTTCAGACACATTCTGGAGACACCAGAGACTTAAATTACATCTTGCGAAAAGGGGCATGAATTTTTAGATTTTGGGCTATTTGCCTGTTGTTTCAGACTAGTAGAAAGAAATACACCCAAAATACACATTTAAGTGTTTATTTTATTGCACTTTGTCTATTTGCATATGTAAATTTCAAGCTTTAAAAGCAATGAGTTGAGTCAGAAATCAGAAACTTCATGTATCATTTGCCTGATTTATACATTTTATTCCTAAAAACATGGTGAAAATGTATACACTTTAAGTATAATGCATATACATAATGCAAGTTAAAATGCATTATAACATTTGCAGATTCCTTGTTACATCTGAAAGTGTTTGTTTGTTGTGGGTTTTAATGTATTATACTTCCTAAAGGTGTAAATTATTCATGAGATCATGAGAGCATAATTAATGCATTCACATTTATTAGCA
This sequence comes from Zacco platypus, assembly GCA_038088235.1. Lineage (NCBI taxonomy): Eukaryota > Metazoa > Chordata > Actinopteri > Cypriniformes > Xenocyprididae > Zacco > Zacco platypus. The sequence goes on along the minus strand of CM076069.1, from coordinate 2,236,987 downwards.
CTTTTCACAATGCATATGGTTTCAGAGAAGCTTTACAGAAAATGCATGTTTCTACATTACTTTTATAATGCATTGTATATAAAGGCCTAAAGTAAAGGTTCTTTAAAATGTTTTTAAACATAAAAATATGGTTCTTTGAGGAACTAAACAGGGTTCTTCTTCAGTATTGCTTTGAAACCCCCCTTTAGGAACCTTTATTTTTAAGAATATACCAATTTTGAAATCTGCAGCTATCTGACTGTAAGTATAAGAAGAGCTTTATAAAGACAAACTGTTTCCAAAGGTCAAATTTCAGCATCTATCAGAGCCGCCTGTCCGCTCACCTCCATCTCTGACGGCACTGAAAGCACTTTTCCTCTTAAGCCGAGCGATTGGCAGCGTTTCTTTCTTTGACATGTCCGCGCGGGGCCTCCTGCAGCTCAGGGCCAAATAAAGTGCAGCTTTATAAAAGCCAGCGAAACAGAAAATAGCAGAGCGCTCGGCGGCTAAAAGCTGCATTTTCCTTTTCAGCATGTTTCTCATCAATTCTTTTCATATCACTGACTGACACAAATCCTATACGGCTACTTTTGTTTAACGAAGAGCATTAATGAAGAGCTCTCCAGCTAAATACATCTTTATTCTGCTATTAACGCTGCTGCTTGAAGTCGCAGCTGAAGGAGGGCGTCTGAGAGCCTTCAAAGTCGAGGCATTTAGAGGCACTTTCCCATCAATCAGGCCTTGTGTCCAGTAAGTGGCGCTTACATTTACATGAAATATTCATAAAGCATTCACTTGTGCTTTCCAGCGCTGTAATCATCAGCCCTCCACCCCCTGAAATAGCTACAATCATGTCGGGGAGGGCGGCCGAGTTACGGGACGCATCCTCCTCATCCCGCCGCCAGCACAGCGCTCGTTTTTAATAGAAAAGGCGTCAAAGGGTCCCCCTCCGTGTGTGCCGTTGGTCGGACGTCTGCTGGCATGAAGCTCTCAGAGTTACTGAAAGAATTGCAGATTAAAAGTGATTCATGGTTTAATGTTAAGACAATCACTTTCAGGCTGTTATGGAAGCTTGTATCTGGCACAAATTAGAAAGTAATGCTTTACAGTATAAAAAAGCATTAGATATTTCGGGGGAAAGTAATGCATTATGTTACTTTTTCTCACCTGGGCTGGTGAGAAAACAAAAAACAAACACAGTTATATTTTTGGCAAATGTAAAGGCCCTTTCCCACTGACAAATAAAATGAAATAAGCACAAAATCACGGCTGTCCAGTAGAGGGCGCAGCTCAAACAAACCTTTCAGCTGCGCGGCCATTCTGGGTCGAATATCAAGAAAAAAGTTAAACGCTCATACTATAGCAAACAACAAAAGCGCAAAGTGTAATGCCTCTCTCAGTTCAAAACGCTTACGCGATGCAGGGCTGGGTAGGTTACTTTTAAAATGTATTTCACTACAGATTACAAAATACATGCTTTAAAAAGTAATTTGTAACGTATTTCGTTACATTACTCAAGTTTAGAATACTTTGGAATACTAATAAGTGTGGAACAAACACAAAAAAGGTAATTGCAAGTTTTTATCTCACAATTGCATGATATAAAGTAAGAATTATGAGATAAATTCGCAATATTGAGATAAATCTGAATTATGAGATATAAACTCGCAATATTGTGAAAAGTCAAAAATAGGAGATATAAACTCACAATATTGAGAAAAGTCAGAATTATCAGATATAAACTCACATACTAAATTCACAATTGCAAGAAAAAAAATGAGTATTCCAAGTTCATATCTCCCAATTCTGACTTTATAACTTGTAATTGTGAGTATAAATCTCGCAATTCTGAGTAAAAGAAGTCAGAATTGTGAAATGCAAACTCACAATTGTGAGGGAAAAAAAATAATTCTGAGAAAAAGTTGCAGTGACGAGTGAATTATAAAATGACTCACAAAACATGAAAACAGTGGAAAACATGAAACTTAACTCCTCTTTTTCAGACGGTCAGAGTCAGAGAATCACCAATTGCTGTTTAAATGACATTAAAACTCAAAGTAATCACTTTGGTAATCTAAAACACTTTTCAGATGTAACTGTAATCTGATTACCACCCATTTAAAATGTAACTGTCATGAAACACAGTTACTCACATTTAGTATTTTAAATACGTAACTAAGTTACTTGTATTTCGTTACTCCCCAACCCTAACGCGATGTCCTGCGCCTTCCGTATTCAACTTACAAAAAAGTGTAACTGACACGACGTCTGGCGGAAGCTAGTTATTTTACTTTACAACTTGTTAAATGTGAATATTTTTCTTACACAAACGCATCACTTTTCTTCAGAAGGCCTTTTTCCGACAAAAAGCAGTCAGGGGAGTTAGTAGATTAAAGTTGGTGAACTTGAACTTGAAAAATTGTGTGTCCTCACGTCTTTCCACGCTTGAAATTGTTTTGTAAGTGACATATCACTGCGGATTTCAGTAGAATAAACGTTAGATTTTCACAAGTTCACATTTACATATAATTAAATACAGTAATGCGTATTTGGCGTGTTGTCCGGGGGCAGGGCTCCGAGCTCGGAATTTTGGCCCGAATCCAGAGTTCTCCCCCCGGATGTGATAAAAAATATAGAACTAGAAGATGCTGAAAACTGCGAAACGAACAAAGGTAAGTCTGCTGTATTTATACCTCTTGTCGTTGGTTGATTAAAGGCACAATATGTATTTTTTTGCCGCTAGGGGTCGCTAAACTCTTCAAAACAATAACAAAAGCAGTGAACGAGTGGAACATGGAACTTGTTGTCATGGCCGATGGATCTAAAACTGTTTATGGGGAAATTAATGGATGAGTGAATGCATGTTTTATCATGACTGAGGTATAAAGCAGGGCGGGGCCGAGAATCACGGGTGCGATTGTTAATGAGAGACAGATATCAGTGTCACACGAGTCATAGAAATGAGGACATTTGATTCTACCGAACTACTCATAAGTGCTGAAACACTCCTCATACAGGTCAGTTTATTTGATGAATTAACACAGCGCTGTTTCACTTGCTCTAACGTTTCACTATCATACTAAACTGTATTCGAGTGTGTTGAAAGTCGTAATGTTTAGTATTAGTTTGTTGTCTGTATGAGACTAACAGTAAGATAGATCAACATTACAGTATCATACTGATGATATTCTAACACTTCGTCGTGTTGAGCTTTATAACATTGATTAGTGTTATGTAGTCTATATTTGGTTACGTCGTCTAATAACGTGCGAGAGCGCCGTCTGTCAAGTCAAAGTTTTTCGCAAAGCTCTCGCCATCTCGGAAACGCCACGCCGATACTGATCCGCGTTTTATTTCTTCTTATGTCCCAGAGTTTGCTTGCCATGGTCCATAATGTTTGAACGAAACAACAACAGCGCGCCGCTAGACGTTACGCGTCTGTTGCCATGGTTACTATGCAGTACAAGCGGAAACCAGAGATAACGCAGATATTACGTCACTGACAGGCGACAAGGGAGGGATGGGCACAATTTAAAATTGTGAATTTCTTTAAATTTACAAATTCTCGGAAACATTTAGGATAATGTAAGTACACAGCTGAACGAAATATATAAGTGGTTTTTGGATTTTTTAATATAAAAATCGTACATATTGTGCCTTTAACTGAATGTTCTCTACTTATGCTAATTATGTTAATTATCTAAAACCTACTCCTCCCGAACTTTGTTAATTAAACAGTTTTTAACAAAAGAAAGCATCTGTTTGTTTTATTCCTCCATATCTTTTTAGATAACCGGTATCAGTCTCAGACAGGTTTGTTTCGTAGTTTTCTTAAGTAAATGGAAACTCTAATTAAAGAGGTTGTTGTACATTATTAAGCAAGTCCTCATCCAATATGGGGAGGAAGAAAGATCTCTCTGAAGATGAAACTTTCCGTCAATTAAAAGGGCAGCTAAGCTAGTGTTGCGCGGCAAACAGGTGAAGCTGCTGGAGAAGCTCTCCATGGCTGACCAGTTGTGTGTAAAACTGCCTCCTCTAACCAGAGCTCAGAAAGAGAGACGTTTACGGCTGGAGAAATACATGAAGACTCATGTGAGGACGTCAGGAAGGAGCTAGCGGGTGATGCTGAAAGCAAATAAATCAATGTTGTTGTTGTATTCTCAGTATGTATTTGTGTAACATTTAGTCACTTTGTCTAATTAGCTATTTTGTCTGAAATCCCTTATGCGGTTGTTCCTATAGGACAATTTGAAGTAAGGACAAGTGAAATCTGAAGCAAAACCAGTAGAGGACCATTGGTCTAATTGATATAAACTCCCATCATCATCATCATGGACAGAGGAATTGTAAAGCCAGACGTCAATATCTCTGCTGGTCTTTAAATATGAGCTGGTGTTTGCACAACGGCTGAGATTCTGAACAGGTCCGCCGCGTTCATTTGCAATTCTTATTGCCGTAAAAGTTAATCTATCCCGAGTAATAAATCAGAGGCCGCTCAGCTTAAGAGAACGTCTCCAACGGGAGAAAAGCGCGGGATGATTTTCCAAACACAACTGAGCTAACATAGATTTATTACCTCAGTTTATATAACTCATATTAGGAATTCATGGACCTGGCAAAAGGGATTAGAGCGTTTATTTCAGGCAGGGAGATGATCCTGTCATTAATGGTCGATACTTTCATCATCGTGTCGAATTCGCCCTGTGACGAGTCACGGCGGACATATCAGGATTGTGCAGCTGTACTCGTTATCTGCCGGCGACCCGCTCGCGCACGCAACGCCGACCGCCGCCCATCAAACGTGGATTAGGCTGTCAATCAGGGGACCGCGGCGTATTCTCTGCTGCGCTTTTGCTCAAATGTCACTGAGATCAGAGTAATTTCTTGGCTAATTGCATCTCGTTCGCCCTTAATGCTGCTCGTTTAATGGTTTTGTTAGACTGTGTGACAAGACGGAGACGACAGAAGTACAGCCAGAGTTCACCGCGTGATTCTTCCACAAGGCATCGATTTCATCCGCCGGTCCTTATTGTCCCTTTATTAGCATTAGCGGGCGATTTAGAGGTGAAGGCTTCAATAATAACACAAACTTTTTGCCCATTGTCATTGGAGTGTAAACTCCAGACGGATCCGAGTTAAGCCGAAAAAGCTGAAGTTTTAATGAAATTCACTCAGGCCTTTGTGAATCAACACTGAACGTTACATCTCAGGTGCAATGTGTAAATTTGAGGATTATCTATGAACAGAAGTGCAATTTAATAGGGATATACATAATGTTTTCAGAGGTGTATAAAGACTTTACATAATGAACCGTTCTGTTTTCATTAGCCATTTCTATCTACATACACCGCGGTTCCGCTTACACGCTAAGTCGCCATTTTGCACCCGCATGTTTCAATAGTAGCCCAAAACGCACTCTGCTGTCTCAGACTTTGACTTTTTTGGTCCTGTGTTGGCCACCGTAGCTTCTCTATATTGAAATTCACAAACACACTGCACCTTTCAATGCTAGTTCACCCAAAAAATGTAATTTCAGTCATTAATTCCTCACGCTCATGTCGTTCTACACCTGTAAGACCTTCGTTCATCTTCAGAACACAAATGAAGATATTTTTGATGAAATCCGATGGCTCTATTGACAGCAAGATAATAAACACTTTTAATGCCCAGAAAGATACTAAAACATATTTACAACAGTTCATGTGTGTTCACAGTGGTTCAACATTAATGTTATGAAGCGACAAGAATATTTTTTGCGCCCCAAATCAATAACGACTTTATTCAACAATATCTAGTGATGGACGATTTCAAAACACTGAAGCTTTACGAATCTTTAGTTTCGAATCAGTGGTTGAACGTCTCATGATTTCAGTAAACGAGGCTTCGTTACATCATAAATGTTTCGCAATTTTAAAGGTTCGTGTGACTTTTGATTCAGTTTGATTCATGCGCCGAATTACTGATTCGAAACAATAGATTCGTAAAGCTTCATGAACAAATCACCCATCACTAGTGTGGCGAGCAGGGCGGGCGAGAGCCGTGAAGGAACGGCGCGAGGTGATAATGAGCGTCAGCTGCGCGCTACACCGGTCTCGTGTCTCTCACGGAGGAGCTCCGGAAGCATAAAAGAGGAGCGACGACAGTGAAGGACGAGAGAGGACCAGACCTGGACTTTATGTTGTGTTTTATATTGTTTGTGTGGGCGACAGTCGCCGTGAGGAACTGCCGCCCTTTTACTTTTGTTTTATTGTTTGTTTTTGAGTTTATTAAAATTACGTTGAACGTTCGCCGGTTCCCGACTCCTTCTTCCCGTTCTTAAGAACTTTGTTACAACTAGATATTGTTGACTAAAGTCATTGTTTAGTTTTTTTGGTATTCTCGTCATTTCATAACATTAATGTTGAACCACTGTACTCACATGAACTGTTTTAAATATGTGTTTAGCAGCTTTCTGCACGTTTGAAGGTGTAAATTTGCTGTCAATAGAGACTCACTGAACCATCGGATTTCATCAAAAGTATCTTAACTTTTGTTCTGAAGATGAACGAAGGTCTTACGGGTGTGAAACGACATGAGGGTGAGGAATTAATGACAGAAATTTCATTTTTGGGTGAATTAACCCTTTAAGCGTGTTGCTGGCCTGCATGTGGAATCCATTTCCAAGCCTGTGGATATTATTTCATATCAGCCGACAACTGACCAGTTTCTTACGCAGGATTACAGCCACATTATGCGCTTCGTTACAGTGATATAAAAAGCTAAAGTCGCGTTTAAAACATTGCATTCAGAATCCATCCGCAACGGTTAATGAATAGCGAGAGAGCCTCATTAACACACGCAAAATCAAACGGCGTGCTGCTCTCGTAATAGAGGCGCTGACACGTAATCTGTTTTCATTCTGTGTCAAATCACATGATATTGCCGTCAAAGGTTGAGTTGAAATTGTTCAATGCCTTAAGCAGTTTATAAGTGTAGCGCTAATCTGCAGCGGACTTTGCATGTAAATGACATGCACAGTTTAGTCTGTGGCCCGTTGCCTGATGGAGGGAATATGGAAGTATTTGAGTATTAGTGCCGCTCACTGAGTGCGTAAAGAGGTGAAACTCGTTCACATGCAGATTGTCAGCAGGAGCAGTTGCTTTCACAGTAAATATGAACGTGTTTGGAAGGAGACAGAGCTTATGCAAGCGTATATCCGAGCGAAACAGCTTCTGGAACAAGAACAAATGAAGGGCAGGGCTTGATTTTGTCTGTGGGGAATTGATTGGATACACACATTGGTTACTGACAATCCTCATTTTGTCTGCGTGAGATTCTCCAGCTTTGTTGTTGTTGAGTTGTTAAAGCTCCACCCTCTTCTGGAGCAGCAGCTCATTTGCATTTAAAGGGACACACACAAAAACGCTGTGTCTTTGCTCACACCCAAATAGGGGCAAACTTAACAAGCGATAATAAATGATCTGTGGGGGATTTTGAGCTGAAACTTTACAGACACATTCTGGAGACACCAGAGACTGATATTACATCTTGTAAAAGGGGCATTATAGGTCCCCTTTAACAATAAAACAAAAGAGCCTGACAACTCTGACAAATGTAATATTACAAATATGTTTCAAATGTCATTTCCATCACAGAATGCTGTTGTGACACTGTGCTGGAAGTTTGCATTACTTTTAGAAACATTAATTTAAGGAATTCTTCTGTTATTAATGCATTTCTACTTATAGACACTTATTGTTTGAAAGGTCCCATAGTTTAAGAAACACACTAATAATGCTTGATTTCTATTTAGCTAGTTTTGTTGGAGGATCGTGTTGAATCGTTACTTGATGTCCAACGTCAGAGTTACCCTGGGGTTTATTTTTATATTAGCATATTTTCTGACCATTCATCGATTAACACTGAGGTGAACTTCATATGAACATGGACATCATATGTTGAGGAGTAGCTTTAACGACATTGTGCAAATAAAGAGGTGTTATATATTTGTGCTGGACTGCAGCATTCTGTATAATTGAGATCGTTGCAGACAGCAGGAACGAACAGGAGCTGCATGAGTCTGTAATTACTGCTCTCAGAGCTGCAGAAGGGCAGGCGTTGAGCGGACGCGCTCGTGTCACCAGCGGGATCTGCTGCTGAGCTGCCCGCTGTCCTGCCCGAGAGTTTGGAGGAACCTCAGTGCTGCTCATATCAACAAATCCTAATCAAAAGACTCAAATTGTCAGCTGCCACATAGTTTGTTGTCATCTTTGGTTCCCTGTCCTCCTCTCTCTCTCTGTCACACACACACACACACACACACACACACAGAGGAATGTGGTTATACCATGGACATGTTGTCTGTATTGCCATTGTTTTCTTTTACAAGGCCAGACTGGCTTTATTCTACCCTCCTAGAAGAGAAGGTTTAGGTTTCCCACCATGGGATAATTATAAAAACGAATTTTTAGTCAATTTTGATTAAGAATATGGTCTTAAAAAAAATCTCTTTCCAAGTTTGTGGATTTGATAAACTAAAAATTTGGCTGATTCAAATTAGAGTATGTTTTAGGTTGGTCCAAAGTATCCATAAATCCTATTGCTATTCAGGCGCGGTGTGTGTGACGACTGGTGTGTGTCGATGTCCTGAGGTCAGAGGTCACCGATCTTCACTTTTATACACCATTCATAGGAACTCCAGTTCTGTTACGTGCAGCAGTAGTAATAATAATGAAAATATGCACATTTCATGTTTTTTGTCCAGCTGAGCTTTAATAGTTTAGGGTTGTAGAGTCAGACAATCTCAATCCAAAACTTGTGCTCCAACTTAGGGGTCACTTGAGAGCGGAGTGGCTTTGATCGACCGACTGTTACTAAGAAGCTCTAAGAGGTTTATAAGACCTCAGATGTTTTAAATGGACAGAGCGAAAGCATGAGAGTGTGACACCGCAGAGGTCAGAGAGTGTATGCGCAGGTACTGCTCAAAGAACAGATCAGCATCTTCACACGTAACGGCTTCATAAGAAACGTCTTTCATGCAGAGGTCCCGCTGAACCAAAAACAGCTTCTTTCATACATGCTGTCGAATGCAGCGGGGGGCTGGAAAACAACCGACACACACTCTTGATAATGTAAGTTTGAGAAGAGGATAAAACACAAAGGGTTTTTTGGGGGGTCTGATCAAAGTTTATACCAAAACCTTCTGAATACTCATAATCATTGTCAATGAAAAAGTATTGTGCTTAGTACAAATGTGTTATTTTACTGTACTTACAAGTAATGCAACCACATTTAGTGACATCTGTAGTTACACTATTGTAAATATGCAATTTTAAGTTGCACCCCAGTGTAAATAGAAATGAAGGTGTTGTTGTTACAGTGTAATTATACTTTTAAGTACTGAGTAATAATAATTAACTACATGTGGGTTACGGTTTCAGTGCAGTTTCAAAGGGCTCTACACGATCCCAGATGAGAAATAAGGGTCAAAGTTTGAACTGAATTGTCATATACAATATGCTAGTGCAAGTATATAAGAATTAGTTCAAACTTTGACCGGTGGAGGGCAGTAATACACTTAGAGGCGTCTACACTGCCGGAATTCTACAAGAAGAAGAAGAAGAAGAGAGCTAGTGCAAGACAAGCATTTGTGGTTAAAAAGTCCATCCATCCATCCATCTTCTACCGCTTATCCGGGGCCAGGTCGTGGGGGCAGCAGTCTAATCAGAGATGCCCAGACTTCCCTCTCCCCAGACACTTCCTCCAGCTCTTCTGGGGGTGAGGCGAGGTGTTCCCAGGCCAGCCGAGTGACATAGTCTTTCCATTGTCCTAGGTCTTCCCCGGGGCCTTCGCCTGATGGGAAACGCCCGGAACACCTCCCTAGGGAGGCATCCAGGAGGCATCTGAAACAGATGCCCGAGCCACCTCAGCTGACTCCTCTCGATGTGAAGGAGCAATGGCTCTACTTTGAGCTCCTCCCGAGTGACCGAGCTCCTCACCCTATCTCTAAGAGAGCGCCCTGCCACCCTGTGGAGAAAGCCCATTTCGGCCACCTGTATCCGGGATCTCATTGTTTCGGTCATGACCCAAAGCTCATGACCATAGGTGAGAGTAGGAACGTAGATTGACCGGTAAATCGAGAGCTTCGCCTTGCTCAGCTCCTTCTTCACCACGACAGACTGATACATCGACCGCATTACTGCAGAAGCTGCACCGATCCGTCTGTCAACCTCACGCTCCTTCCTTCCCTCACTCGGGAACAAGACCCCAAGATACTTGAGGCAGGAGCTCTCCACCAACCTGAAGAGGGCAAGCCACCCTTTTCCGACTGAGAACCATGGTCTCAGACTTGGAGGTGCTGATCCTCATCCCAGCCGCCTCACACTCGGCTGCAAACCGTCCCAATGCACACTGGAGGTCCTGGCCCGATGGAGCCAACAGGACAACATCATCCGCAAAAAGCAGAGACGAGATCCCGTGGTCCCCAAACCAGACTCCCTCCGGCCCCTGACTGCGCCTAGAAATCCTGTCCATAAGATTATCAACAGGACCGGTGATAAAGGGCAGCCCTGCCGGAGTCAAGCTCCTGCTCCGGTCGTCCCTTAGCAAAGGGCCCTGGACTTCATACTCCCAGAACTCCCCCCACAGGGCGCCACGAGGGACACGGTCGAATGCCTTCTCAAGATCCACAAAAAAAGTATATAATTTTTATGTTTTTTATAAAATGTCCGATGGTTTCTCTAGATCAGACTCTTATTCCTCGTCTGGATCATGTAGATCTTTGAAGCTGCACTGAAACTGACATTTGGACCTTCAACCCGTTGAACCCCATTGAAGTCCACTATATGGAGAAAAATCCTGGAATGTTTTCCTCAAAAACCTTCACTTCTTTTCCACTGAAGAAAGAAATACATCTTGGATGACATGGAGGTGAGTAAATTATCAGGAAATTTGAATTCAGAAATGAACTAATCATTTAAATGGCCCTGGGATTAAAAATTGTAGTTTTAATGGTTTTCAATGTGGATATTTTTCTCCTTAAGGTCCTTTTGTGTTACTAATGTAAAACAGATTTATTAAAGTAAATTGGGGTGAAATATTGAAATTCTAATAAAAATGCACACTTGTACCAAAATTTATGCTGTTGGCATTAACACAGGCAAAATGCTCAAAAAAACAAAAAAAACTAAAAAAGACAAAATGTCCTTAAAAAGTACTCTTCAGCATCAGACGAGGTAAGATCATAACTGAGGGAGTGTGTGTGCTCTTTATAGTGCTGATGATGAGGGCTAGGGAGGATGATGGGAAATGCAGTTAATGACATTAGATGGTTAGATGGCATTCCTTGTTCTGTGAAAAAGTCCACACCATGATTATAACAACAACACCACAGAGGACTGGCATCACCGTGATCACATTCAACTTCAGAGCCATTTGTTTCCAGCTGATAAACAATAAAAACATTAATTGAGGTGCTTATTCATCTGTATTTCTTTTAATTCCTTTGTGGAGTGCAGCGGTTCATCTACATTCTTTTCCAAACGCACGCTTAGATTAAACACAGGATGTTGATACAGTTATCATTATAGTTTTTGTTCTCTATCTGAACTCTTACATTAACCTTTACCTTCTACGGCAAGTGTGAACATTATACCAAACGTTTTACCTTTGAATAGTTCAAATAAAGTGTGACCTAAAATCATTAATCATTAATCAGTGTTGTTGATGACAGATAATTCACCTCATCAGTGATTAAAACAGAGTTTCTCTCTGCCGTCAGAGTCAAATGGAAAGGCCGATTGCTTGTTTATAAAGGCATTTGCTCCGTCAGGAATAATGCTTGTTTATGTGTCTGTAAGCAGGATCGTTTGACTCGCTGAAGCCCCTCTAATTACTGCAGGGGCTTCATACCTGTAAACGAAGCTTCATAATGAGGAGCTGAAGAGGTCAGCAAAAATCAGCCAAGCGGTTTCAATTTAATAGACATTTAAGTAGTGTTAATTAAACGGCATGTAATAGACAAGTGCTCTGGACAGTCTGGAATGGAAAAGCTCACTGAGAAGGAACTGAGAAGGTTTTCGTGGCAGCCTCCAAACACCTGCGATTCACGAAGATCGTGAGATCAACAGCGTTATCAATATGAAGGTGAAAACCTTTGTCAAGGTTTTTATGCACTAATCTGCAAGTATGCTTATTACACAGCTCTCTGAAACACTTGATTATAGTCAATCACAGCATTCAGCGCTCATCAGTGTTTCTCAACTGGTCGGTCATGGACAAACAACAACAACAAACGTAATTCTAAATGTTTTAATGATGCAAGACATATTTTGAAAGAGTGTGAGGAACGCTGGTGCCTCTTCTGTCAGATGCATGGTTAAAAACAACCCAAATTGGGTTGAAAATGGACAAACCCAGCGACTGGTTTGTTTTAACCTAGCGAAGGGGTTAAATGTTTGACCCAACCTGCTGGGTAGTTTGATTTAACTCAACTACTGTTTAAAAATTATTGTATTGCCCGCTTAACGTATGTTGGAAATTAACATGTATTTATATGTGTAATAAATGAACATGTATTAATAAGTTTAATGAATAATAATTAAAAATAAACATTATTAATAAATGTTCATCTTTTGATCATTATTGTTGCCTCTAGTAATTATGTCCAACATATTTTGTGTTCATTTTAAGCCAGACATATAGTCATTTTTAAACAATAGTTGGGTTAAACTGCCCAGCAGGTTGGGCAAACATTTAACCCAACTGCTGGGTTAAAACAACCCAATCGCTGGGTTTGTCCATTTTCCACCCAACTTGGGTTGTTTTTAACCCAGCATCTTTTATAGTATATATGTATAGTATATATTACAGTTAGCATAGCATGGGGAAAAAATACTATGGAAGTCAAAGCAACTGTTTGGTTATTCAAAATAACTTATTTTGTGTTCAAAAGAAGAAAGAAACTCATACAGGTTTGAAACAACATGAGAATGAGTAAATGATGACTTTAATAACAGCTTTATACTGTTTTTTTTCATCAGTGTTGGCGATATTCTTACAATTTATGTGTATGTTAAGTAAAGTGGGACGGTACTTGTGTGTAGGTCAGCCATTTTTAAGAAATAATACTTGGTTCAAATTCCTAAAAATGGCTCTGATTGTTGGAAAATGTGGGTCCCATGACCAATCCAGTTGAGAGCCACTGATCTAAAATATTCGGTGTCGAGTATTCATTTAATTTTCTTAGTAGCTCTATCATGATAGAAATGATGTCTTTATTGACAATGCACGAACCTCCGTTTTCATTCGGGTTCTCAATCACATGGCTGGAGTTTATTCTGTGAGAATGATAAATTATCAATTGAATTTCACCTTGAGTTAAGTTATTCTGCCCCACAGCAGCTCATCATAAACACTGACTTTCAAGAATCCAAGGCAAATCAGTTTCACATGGGCATTTTTAAACAAACACATTGGTCAACAGACTTGTAGTCCATTTATCTCTTCGGAAGTTAAGCAAACTACGAGTTCTCACCAATCAGCTCAGTCTGAATGTGGCATGAAGCAGTTGATGCGCTTGAACGTTCCTCACTGGTTTCTGTTCTTCACGCCTCTGGCTGCGTCTGCAGTCGACCGCGCTGCTCCTCAAACATGATTATTATCCTGATTTCAGACGCGGGTGTGATAACAGTCATTATGGTACCTGTGAGCATGTGAAGGTGCTCATTTAAAGACACGGGCGTTCATTAGAAAACAAACACAGGTGAAAGTAAGATGACATCTGGTGGAAACGCTATGACGAGATGAAAATGAGCTTTCTTCCACTTTTATTCATACGCTGTCTTTAGAACGCATATGAATATGTACGAAGTTGTATATCATTCAGATGTTTTAAAATTTCTGATTTTTCAAGTTAAAATTATCTATGCACAAACACACACACACACATTGTGTTTTCATGTATTATGGGGACATTCCGTAGGCGTAATAGCCTTTATACTGTACAAACTGAAACCTACCCCTCACAGAAAATGTTCTGCAATTTTAGATTTTCAAAAAAGATAATTCTGTATGATTTATAAGCTTGTTTCCTCATGGGGACCAAAAAAATGTCCCCACAAGATCAAAATTTACTAGTATTACTGTACCTGTGGGGACATTTGGTCCCCATAATGTAGGGAATACCCCCCCCCCCCCCACACACACACACACACACACACTCAGTGAGGATATTCCATAGACTTCCATTGATTTTTTATCAGGTCAATATTTTCTCTCTCCTAACCCAACCTCTACTCCTAAACCTACCATCACAGAAACATGTGACCATCACTAGATTTAAATAAAAACTTATTTTGTTTGATTTATAAGCCTCTTTAATTAGTGAGGACCAGTCAATGTCTGACTAGTGGCTTGAGAAAGTACTTCACAATATAAGTGAGGACATTTGGTGCTCAAAAGTATAGTCAAAACAAGCACACACACACACACACACACACACACACACACACACACACACAGAGAAAACCAGTATTACAGTAAATTGCATTGCTAAATATACTTATTTTCAAGTATACAGTGAAAATTGCTTTAGAAATAATTTTCACTCTGAAATTATAAGTAAATTTCTCAACAAATTAAGAAATGGCAAGTATCACTTTGAAGTAAATGTGAAATTTTGAAAGTCTGAAATAGGGTTGGTATGTTTTCTAAAAATGTTCTTGTAAACGTACTCTAATTATCTATTTCCCCCCAGTGTATTTTCAATTACTGTAATATTGTTTTACAGTCACTAAACAGGCTAAAGTACTCTATTCTTGAATCATTAAAAAGTAAATGAAGTGTCTCTTTTGGCATCTTGGCACAAAAATGCCATTTCTCAGCAACTGTTCTGGCAAGGTTCTCTCAAAGTTCTTCCAGTAACGTTCATAGCGTTCTCAAAACATTAGCCCAAAAACATTAGGCCTGCATGGAAAGGTTTATTTCAGAAAGAACATTCAAGAGTAACGTTTCCAATTATTCCCTTAGCGTTTTTTAAATGTAAAAAGCTGGACGTTTTTAATGCTCATTCAGAAATAACGTTAAAGGGAACGTTAGCAAAACGTTTGGAACATGTTTTTGTTGGCTGGGACGTCTGGTGTCAAACGGATCAGACCACATCACTTCAGTCTGATGCATTCAAAGTCCCGCTCGCGTTTCAGAAGCAATTGAAATCTGGAATGAGCTGCGGTGCCGCCCGCTGTGCTGTAATGTGCTTGTTATCCATAATCGGCTTGTATTCAGCAGCCTCGTGTGAATGAGAAGTAAAGCGCGAACACGGGCTGTAATCAGATGAAAGCGCAGCCGCTCGCCCTCCGTCACGTGCAGACACGGAAAACAAAGTTTGGCTTTAAGTTTTCGACTGTAGGTGTTTTGTGAGCGTCAGACCTCTTGAGCTGACACTTATGCTAATGCGGCGCTCCTGCGCGTTCGCGATAATGCGATCACATGACACGAGAGAGGAGGAGAGCAGACGAACGGCCTTCGCATGTCATCAGCATTTCACGGCTTCTCTCCGTGTAAACACAGAACGCTCAGAAACGAACCCGTGCTTTCACATCTCTGAAAATGACACGCGATGATGGAGCTCGAGCTTTCAAGTGGAAGCGGCAAAAACAATTCGCCGAAACACTTGCAGACGCTAATGAAAACACGTCTGTTTGCGCGTCTAGAAAGAAAGATTTAATCAGCTAGAACAACAGAGGACTGCTCCAGTTCTTCCAAAACAAACATTTCACATGGAGAAAGAGAGAGATTGTGATTAGTGTGGAAGAGGAGGATGCTGGGACACGTTCCACACGCCAGCGCCTTTCATTTGCAGCTGATCATTTGTGCTGGTGATTAGATGCTTTTGTTGCACCAACAGTTTTTAATATAGTGTGAATTACCCACTGTGCATTACAGGGCCAAATCAGGAGAGTGAGAGAGTAAGATTGCTCCAAAGCCAATATAAAAACACGACAGCAAGCGTGTGACATTATCCGCCTGCTAATGTGTAGTCGATGCCTGCCGTAGGTTCGAGATGCTCTGCTTATGTGTCATTAAACCAGAGCGATCCGGCTCCCGCTGCGAGACCCTCAACCCGCAATTCACTCAGCGGCGCAATTTTGAAATTACAGCGCGACCGACTTTCCCGCGAAAGCCGGCAAGCTCCTGCTTTAACAAGCTCTGGTAAATCCAAGATTATTATTAAAACAGCGTCCTGTTCATCACGGAGCACTTTAACACTCTCGCCTGATTATTTCACGCACAAACACCGTGCGAATGTAAATGAACTGATATCGCTTCGCTCTTTTGGAAACTCGCAGGGCTTTGAAAGGCTCTCAGGATCTTGAGTGAGTGAGTGTTTGGCTGATATTAACATCTCCAGCTGGAAACACACACAATATTCTGCTCACAGTTCACAGATAGCCCGATAATCCACAGCGTTATTTACTCTCGCGCAAAATGTCACGTCCGTAGTGATGCTTTTCCAGCATGCTGTGATACTGTTTGCTCTCTGCTTTTGATGGGGGAACAAGAAAACATATTTCTGTCTGTCCAGCAGATCAATGAAGATGCGTTTACCCGTTCAGCCTGTGATAATGGATCTTAAATGCCGTGTTGACTGAAGGCTTTTCTGGCGGTCACTTGTCGATCTATTAGCCGGCCTCTAATTCGCCCGAGGAGGTGATGTTCAAGAGTAGGTCATCATGGGGGAATAAAGAACATGTGAGCGAGCACAAGTGTTCACCACTTCTCTGAAAACATAACACAAGGTTACAATAAAACAGGTCAGATATGTGAGGCTGAGGAGAAAGCCTTTCAAAGAACGTCCTCCAGTCAGAATATTTGAACATGGGTGGTAGTGTGTGATATTCGTTAAATATGTATCATTATTTGTACTCAGAAATGATACGACAAATCTCAGTTATCGCATTTACATTTATACATCTGGCAGACACTTTTATCCAAAGCGGTTCAAGGTACACATTTACATTTTATCAGTTCTTGCTTTTCCTGAGAATCGAACCTATGACCTTGAGCTACAGGAAGGCTTATTGCATTGACAGTACTAGTTTTTAACAATAAAGGATCTGATAAACTCACAACGAAATTCTTGTCTTTATTCTTTGGTTTATATAGGAAATATCTTTTTCAGGGATATACTGTTAGCGAACACGCCGACGCTGAATATGTAAATATGTGCTGCACACTTTCCTCTCAATAACAAAATAAACACAACAAAACCACAGCGGCGAGAAAGCAGCAGTTCAGAAAGCATCTGATCAGTGATGTGGATATGTTTGCTTCAGCTTCATGTTTATTTAAACAGCTCTTTATACAATAGATTGCTTTAAAGTAAGAAACATGAAAATCAGTGTCAGTGTCGCTTTTAATTAGAATTACAGCGTCAGTTTCTACTATAAAGCGGCTCTCTGGTGTGTTTGTTTATTTACTCAAGTCTGACCTCGACCGACTGAACAGAAGAAATGAACCGGAGAAGATTTACACCTTAAAGAAGGCGGAGCCTCAGAGACACTCCCACCTATTACATCATCACCACAAACCAATGGGAGTTCAGAGGTGTTTACCAGCCAGAGCGAACTTTTCACTTTGTTTTTTTTAATGTAAGAGTGATTGTGTCAAGGCTTCCTGTGTCATTCGCTTCCAGTTATTTTTATCTGTTCAAAAACTGTAACGGTCTCAGAGTGGCTTAGAAAGCGAGTTACAAACGTAATAGTATGAAACACACAGTCTTTAATCCAACAGAAGAATATGACATTGTTACACCAACAATAATACAACACAACTGAACAGAACAGGGAGTATAAATACACATAGTAACTGAGGACACTGAACAGGCACAGCTGGACAGAGATAAACTAATGAAACACCAAAGCAACTAATGAGAACTAATGTAGACATGACTGAAAACAATATACGTGAACATACACGTGATATTAGCCCCCCTCCAGAAGGCGTGACCTCGCGCCGTGACAGAAACAGATTAGGAGGAAGAAAGAGGGTGGAGGCTTCGGTGGAGTTGGAGATGGACAGAAGCAACAGGCACCATGGCGGAGAGGGCAGAGAGAAATCTGGGACTGATCAGCGGAGGCGGAACCATGGTGAGAGGAGGAACCGGTGGAGCAGAAAGGCTGACGGACCTGGGCGACATCGAAGCCTGGGGCAGAGCTGCTGGCTCGCTGGACTGAGGCGGCGACGGGACTCGGATGACCGGGATAACGATGGGGTGAGTGAGGCCGACGGGGAGGTCGGAGGAAGGGAGGAGCCCAATTATGCCGTAGGGGTGCAGGGCATAGGCACAGCTGGAATCCCAGAAATCCATGGCGGAAGCTGGGCATCGACCACCGGAGGCTGACCTGCAGTGACGAGGGAGCCCTAGGAGTCTCGGGGTTCGGAGACAACGAGGAAGCGGTGAGCTGAGGCGATGGCGACAGGCTGATAGGCCGAGGTGGAGACATGGACCTGGAGGCTTGAGGTGCAGCCAGCGACTCGGCCTCACGGCAAGCTGGTGGAGGGGAAGCCCGAGGCAAAGAAGATGAGCTGCACGGAGTGAGTGGCGGCGGCACCAGTGGTGCCGACGGATCCAGAGGACTGGCCTTGACCAGCGATGGAGAAGGGATTAGGAAGTCAGGCAGGGACACAGGCAGAAGAAGATTCTTTCCGGACAGAACCAGAACGAGAACTTGGTTGGGAATTGGATCCGCAGACCACAGATCAGGTCTAGGTCCACTCCTGGCTCTGAGATGGACTGACCCGCATGCGTCGACTCCAGGGCTTTCACGTTCTCCGGCTCTGGTTCCTGCTTCATGGGTGCCTCGGGCTCGATTCCGGAGAATCCAGGCCCAATACTACCAAAAATGTCCAGTTCTCGGAGAGGAGGAGGAGGAAATGTAATGCTGGCGAGTCCATTGTTATTAACTTTACTCGTTCTTGAGTGGTTGGTAATTCTGTAACGTCTCAGAGTGGCTTAGAAAGCGCGTTACGAAGGTAATAGTATGAGAACTAGTATGAGGATTATAAATACACATAGTAACTGAGGACACTAAACAGGCACAGCTGGACAGAGATAAACTAATGAGAACTAATGTAGACATGACTGAAAACAAATTAAACTGAACTTACACGCGACAGCTTGATATTGCAATTCATTATTATTATTATACATTTAATATATAGGTGCCTTACATGACATTCAAAGACACCTTACAAACATAATAAAACAATCAGCATTATATAACAAATGATCCTCATTACAATCTGGATACAAATACAACAACATAAAAGCCTGCCTAAAAAATGAGTCTTAAAGGGATAGTTCACCCAAAAATGAAAATTCTCTCTCTATTTACTCACCCTCAAACCTGTATGAATTTCCAAATTTCCGGTCAGTGTTGGATTTGATTTAAGAGCCCATTTTGTGACTATGTCGGGATCCCCAATATATGTATTTGCGGCACGGTCGATATGCGATGTCCTGGTGAAAAGGAGGCGAAAATGCAGGCGAAACACTTCCATCGCCGTATAATGATGAATCAAAACCGCGGGACCAAAGACAGAAGAAAGGATAATCCAAACAGAATGCAATCCATATTTAGTGATCATCATATTCCCAACTCAGAGCTCAGCGGCGAACAGAGCAAACAGTCCGACTACTCCAGGAACAAAGTTTCCAAAGACTTTCATTAACATTGCAAATTTATATCAAACAGCAGAAACAGCTGAATAAAGCCCTACACAACAAAATCATAAAAACAGCAGCGTCCTCCTGGAGTTGTTGTCATATTATTTTAAGTTTATTATAATAATCATAAACACACTGGTTTATAGCGCAATTAGTTTTACCATTTACTGCACTTTGTTATTTACCTATTGCAGCTAATGAATCAGAAGTCCTGCACATTCACAGAAACAGCAAAATAAGGCGCATGATGCTGCTTTTCTCAGACAGTAAAAACCGTTAAAATAATTCTATAAGTGGATTATCATATTTTTGATGACGTAAGAACCTCAAATACAGCATTTCAGCCGAACATCAGAACAAACAGGCGAGCGCGCTCGGTACGCAGCGATGCATCACGCGCATTCATATCCCATGACAGCGAGCCTCGCAGAGCAGTGAAGGATGCTGGGACAGCGTTCTCCATCTCATCACTTGAGCTTCCTGCACAGCCTCATCTATATGAGCTCGGAGTCTGTGGCCGTTTATTACCCTGAACTGCTCCCACCGGCAGCCTTTATGCTGTAATAACCCACCTATGCTTGGCTTATCATATTCAAGCCTCCCACAATTAAATGCAACCCTTGTCATTTGGGCACTTGGGGAAATCTGGCGGATAGTTCTGGAGAGAGCGAGTAGATTAAAAAGCCTGGGTTTGTTTTACATAAAGGCTGCTTCTGTCAGGACGCAGCAGGGCAGAGCGAACGCCGCAATAAATCACCCGCGCCGAGCACTCGGTCCGCAGGCCTTCTGCTGACTGCACACTTTCTGCTTTAATATGTGACCTCACTACAGTATTTCACACATTCTGCTCCACAAAAGCACGCCGTGATGGATTCGCTCTGGTTTACATTTTTGGAGAACAAAAGGACATCAAGATGATCTTGTTGTCACTCTCGGGTTGCTTTCTTTGCTTCAGCACGCTTATTGATCAGGCATAAAAATGTTGGGTTAAAAACAACCCAAGTTGGGTTGAAAATGGACAAACCCAGCGATTGAGTTGTTTCAACCCAAATGTGTTGTTAAATGTTTGACCATCATCAAACTATAGTTTAAAAATGACCATATGACTGGCTTAAAATGAACCCAAATCAGACACATGATTACTAATTTATTTATTATTTTTATTATTATTATTGTTAATTTCCGACATATTTTTGGTTCGTGTTAAGCAAGCAATACTATATGATATTTTTAAACAATAGTACGTTTTAAATAAAACCACCACGCAGGTTGGGTCAAACATTTAACCCATTTGCTGGGTGAAAACAACCCATTTTCTGGGTTTGTCCATTTTCAACCCAACTTGGGTCGTTTTTAACCCAGCATTTTTTAGAGTGCATATGAGATATTTTGTCAAATATTTAAACACTGCGCTATTTTTTCAACAAAACCCTTTTTACTCCAATCTAAATTAATTTTTTATTTGATACTACATAATTTCCCAGTTAAAAGCACCGGACCTCTTTAACTTACATAAATAGTATAATATTTCTATTATAATTTGCATAATATCTATTAGAGGTGGCTGGTATACAATAGCTAAACATTTCATCATGGTTTGAGTAATTATGCATAACATAACTCGCTCACACTATATTTTATTTTAAGATGATGTTGTTACAGTGTAATTACACAAGTAAGTACTACGTATTATAAATGATGATATTATTTATAATAATAATATAATATAAATACAATAT
Source organism: Zacco platypus (assembly GCA_038088235.1). Classification (NCBI taxonomy): domain Eukaryota; kingdom Metazoa; phylum Chordata; class Actinopteri; order Cypriniformes; family Xenocyprididae; genus Zacco; species Zacco platypus. The sequence goes on along the minus strand of CM076069.1, from coordinate 2,215,564 downwards.
AACAAATGTAATATATAAAAATAAATATATTATAGTATTTATATTAATAGTATATACACTTACTAGTAATTACAATGTAATTACATAAGTATAGATTTGTAATTACATTGTAATTACTAGTAAGTGTGTATGTATACATATATATATATACATACACACATAGTAGGGTTAGGGTTTGGTTTAGTGTTAGTTGCTTGTAATTGAGCATAACTTACTGTTATTACAATACTATAGTGTAAAGTGTGTAACTGTCATGTCAGAACAAAGTGCTACCCATAACTGTATGATAGATTTATGATTTATTCATTCAAGATTAGATTCAATATTGCACACATTGAGTTGGTGAGATGAAAATGGAAGAAGCAGAAGATGGATCTAAACATACAGTAAGTAGCTTCCTCCAAAATACTGCTCCTCCAGTCCTCTAGAAGTTTACGCACTTGTGCAATAATTGAAATTACAAAGCAGGGTTTCTCTTTTAACAAACACTGATTTAATACTATGGATGGCTGAGGTTTGTGTGTGAGCGAGAGTGTTTTTAGACACGGCTGGCAGCGCTCTGGATTTGTTAAGCAGCGAGGGGCCGGCGGTCCGATCGGAGCTGTGTTTACGCTCATAACAGTAGCTAATTAAGTCCTCCTGATGGAAGGCAGAGCTGATTACACCGCGGTGAGCGGCTCATCATTAACATCCTCTCAGAGTGTGGAAGCGGGTGAAAGACCTCTCCCTTTGTCTGCCTTCTTTGGCTGTAATTGTGTGTCATGTGTTAAAGGAATTAGTCAGCCTCGATCCTCAGTCCACTAATGATGCCGCGCCGTCTGAGACACCAAATCACGCAAAAACAAAGATGCAGCCGACGGCCGGGGCAAACAGAAATGCTGATGAAGCTTACATTCACTCTGAAAAATAAAGCTTCCTTATTGGTATCGATGGTTCCATGAAGAACCTTTAACATCCATGCATTCTTTCTATTACTGGAAAAAATGTTCTTAACACTAAGAACAAAAATGGCACTGATTACTAAAAGGTTCTTTGTGAAACCGAAAATGGTTCTTCTATGGAGAAAATCCCCTTTTGGAACCTTTATTTTTTACAGAGGACCTGTTATGCACTTTTACAAAGTCTTGATGTTGTTTCTGGGCTCAACTAGAAATGGACGCTTGTTTCCACTGTAAAATAAAAAATAAAAAAGTAACTGCGACTTTTTTATCTCACAATTGCGTGATATAAAGTCATAATTCCGAGTCATACAGTCAGAATTGAGAGATATAAACTTGCAATTGCGTGTTAATGTGCAATTGTGAGGGAAAAAAAGACTTCAATTCTGACTTTATAACTTGCAATTATAACTATAACACACAATTTGACTTTATAACTCATAATTATGACTTTATAACATGCAATTCTGAGAAAAAAATGTCTGAATTGTGAGATATAAAGTAAGAATAAAAACTCACAAATCCCCCTTTAGTTACTGTTGCTATGCTCTCTCACGCCACACATCATGTTCTCATGCAGTGAAAAATACATCGTGGAGCAAAGAGACACTGACAACACATCGACGGACAAGACAGACCAGGTTACTTTTGATATGATACAAAGTCTCAAATTTCAAATATTGTCATGTTTTAAAGCAGTTGAATCAATAAATAGTGTCTAGTGTGTGTTTAATGTGTGGTGACAGATCGCTGTAGCTCCTCGTGAAGCGATCATCTCTTCATACTAGTTCATTTATAGCATCAAATAAACATGAATGAACATCAAAAGGAATGTTGTTTCAAGACGTGATTCAAGTTTACCAACGTTAATCTACTAACTCCCCTGACTGCTTTGTTGCACAAAATTGTGTATTCGGGGTTATGATTGGTCAGATCGCCTGTCAATCAAACTACCGGTGAAGGGTCAATTGTGAGATAAAAAGTTGCAATTACGTTTTTTATGTTTTTAATTGGTGGCAGAAATAAACTTCTAGAAAAACTAGAACAGGTTTTCATGCTTGAATGTTCATTATTTTCCTCATATTCTCTGTTTATTGCAGCTCCTCTCTTCCCAGTCTGTCAGTAACACTGTCTTTGTCTCTATGAAGCCCCTCCTTCTGAAAAGAGCTGTGCTCTGATTGGTTGGCTGGAGCAGTGTGGTGTGATTGGTCAAGCGCGTTTGGGAAATGCCCCGCCCCTTACCATAACCGCCAGTTTCAACACACTACTAACTAACTCAACCAGGCCCCGCCCCTTTATTCTGCGTGTGAATTATTGAAATGAGGAATATTGTGGAGAAAACTCAAGATGGAGGCGTTTCAGGAGTTCAGATACACCGATCTAGAGAAGAACTGGAACTTTGCAGAGCTTTTTCATCATCAAACAGCAACATTACACACTAAAGACAGATGAAGATGTAATAAAGCAGAATAGATGCTCTTGATACTTTTGGCTTCTATCGCCGTGTTGTGTCACGTTATCCAGACACTCGCAGATGCACTTTTCTTATAAATTTATTAGCTGTCCCTTGTGGGTCGTGGGTGGGATTATCTCATTCAGCACACTTCCTAAAATCCTGCGTAAACATTTACAATTAATTTGCGCCGCCTGCAAAGCTTCTGTTTTACATAAAGCTGATCAAATGAAGTTGTTTGCCACACCATTTACAGTCTGTCTGCCGCGGCAGAAGCAAAGCAGTCTTTCTTGTGGAAATGACACAGGATAGCGGCTCTTTCGGGCATTAACGTGTCTTCCCGTCCATCAGCGGCGGCGGTCGGCAGAGGAAGCCGGTGTTATTCGAGCGCCGTCCCCTGCGAAGGCTTTGAACCTGCCAGACGGCTCCACGCCACGGCAAACAGCCCGTGTGATTTGTATTATAATAATCCTTTAATTACTTCATGGCAAAATGTCTATAACACATTAAGTCATTCAGTGCAGCCATCGAAGGGAAAGGCGGAGAGATCTTGTTTTGCATAAAGTCTTTAGCTAAGTCCCGCGACTTTGGCTCCCTCTGTTTTGATAGCTAATATATCAGCCGAGGAATAATCCGGCCTACATTTCCAGGATATTTTTACAGACGCCGGCCTCTGTGAATGCGTATCATCCGCGGGGCCTTTAATGTTGCAATTTGCAGCAGCCCGTCGACACGCTAGGACACAGAATTAAGCACAATAGTGTGATTTGCATAAAGGGATGTCGGTGACGTTATGAGTGACTGATCTGCAACACCAGACGCTTCACTTAAAGCCTTATATATAATGCACTATAAAAGTATTTTAATGCAGTGCATGCGCCATATGATGCATTGCGATCTTGAGTTATAATAATAACACTTTAGAAAGTATAATGCGCATGATAAACAATCATATTATTAAGCATTTTAACTTATTGATAAAAATATATCATGCATCGTAACATTCATTATGAATATGAGCGCTCCAGTAAAACATGCATATATTTGTAATCTGCATTTCTCTGTGAAGAAGAGCAGCTGATTGGAGGAAGGGCTGTGAGCATGTGACCTCTGACCTACCACTGCATCCAACCAAAGGTTTGATATTCAGATTATGTAAAGCATTTCATCTCGTCTGCTATAGCAACCAGGAGCCACTTAAAATGATTTAAAATAAGACAAAACAAGGTTTAAAACTATAGCTTCATTTTAATTTAATCTGTTCCCTTAACAACTGCTATTTATATTTAAGAACACGTTTCTCATGACCTTGACAGTCTGGATATACTGGATGAGGGAATATTAAAAGTGTGACTTATAGACCTGGAACAGTCTTGGAAATTAAAATCTTTAGTCATTTAATGGGTTTGGGCAACATAGGTTAAGTCATGTAAATTCATTGGTGATAAAAAGTATTATACACGTTCCATTTTAATTCTTTATAATTATTTAATGTAATTATTTTGCTGCATCGCCACACTTATAGTTTGTGTAAATAAAAAGGTTGATAATAAGCAGCTTTGTCTTTGGATATCATAAATCTATAACAAGTGCTGCTGATGATCTCCGGAGAGCTTCTTCTTGACAAAAACTGTGACGGATCCAAATTACTGTGATGCTTTTAGAGTTTTTCATTTGCTGTTCATATGCATGGACGAGTGTGCATAATGAAGACCAATTACAGTGTTTCCATGGCACACAAATGCACTGGTGTCAGCTTTAATGCTCTTGTGTGTCTTGAAGAGGGTGAATCAAACACCAGCATGTCATCTTAATATTCAGAGCTTCTTTCTGAGTTTAATTTCCACCGCAGATATGCTAGTATTTCCAATCGATACAGCCCTTCAGCGCGTGGAGTTCACGTCAACCATGTCTCTGTACACGAGCAACACGCCATTATCAGACTCTCGCTGAGCGTTCAGATGACTGAAATACAGCGCATGGGTCATATGGACCAGGACCAGCGGCTGCAAGGAGAAAAGGCTAGCGAAAAGAGTGTAAAAATACATATAAAATAAACTTGATTAAAGTAAAAAAAAAAAAGAAATGAAGTTTTATTTAAATAAATAATAAATTAATTTATTAGATAAAAATAAATTTATTAAAATAAAAAGAATAAATTAACACATTGAATTAAAATAAATTGATTGAACTAAATTAGTTGAATATTAATGAATAATAAATAATACACTAATTAACATAAATAAATAAAATAAATCGGATTCAACTAAAATAAAAGGCGATTTTATATTTAAATAAACAATACATTACATTAAAATAAATAGATTAAATCTAATTATTTAGATAAAAAAATAAACACTCAAATAAAATAAACAAATTAAAATAAATAAATAAATACAGGGGTTGTGGCAGGCGTGCCATTCCCTGTCCATTCTCTCCTCCAGGGAACGAGGGTTAGACGTTCAGTCAGTCACATTGAACGTTATGTCAGATGACTGGGGAATTGTGATCCCTACGGAAAACGTCACAACCGTCGCCCCTTCCCAGCACCCCGTGTAAGTCAAACAGACCTCTGTACCTGGTGGGACGGGAGGACACAACTTTCCAAGTGGAAGGTCGATAGCTGCTGTTCCTATCACACAGCCACGACTGGTTGGATAACGCCAGGGAAGCGTGCCTAGTCCAGATGGAAAAGGACAGTGCTACATATGGTAGATAGTGTCTTCTAACGCAGGTAGTAGGTTCGGAGCACCAGGGCCCTGTATTCGTACAACAGATCTCACGAGTAGGCCAGAATGAGCCAGTAGTAGAGCAAGTTGAGGATGCGTATGAGACATGAAAGTTTGTGTCTTTCAGGACGATTGCCGCAAACCAATCTTGGGGGCGAACGCACATAAGGAAGGACTTCTTGAACTGAAGCTTGAAAAGGGCTCGATTCAAGACATGCAAATCCAAGGGCGGCCCTTAACGTACCTCCATTCTTTGCTACGATGAAGTACAGGCTGTAAAACCCTGACCTCATCTCAGCTGAAGGACTAGCAGTAAGGTAAACTGAATGCTGCTGAACTTGAGGGGATTGCCTGGTGAACTGAATTGCATAGTCGAGTCGGATCTTCCAAATGAGCTGGGAAGCAATAGCCAGGACACTGTGTAAGCAGCACCAGTGGAACTGCAGACATACCCGCAGGGGGGCAGCGAGGTGGAGCACAGGGCCAACCCAAAAGGCATAGCGTCTCCCGGGGGGGGGAGCTGCTGGCGGTCTAGCGGCAGGATGTGTGTGATAGTCTCCACCTGCTTACTGCCGAGAACTGCTGGGCGAAGACAGTGTTGCTGAAGAGGCCAGCCCGGGAGACTTTGTCTGCCTCTCACATCTCAGCCAGCTTCAGCCAGAGATGACATTCCTGGACCACTAGTGCGGATATCGTCTGGCTGAGGGACAGTGATTTTTGTGACCTGGAGGGAGGACCATCACTCTTTGTAGGTACTGCATTAACCCTGGTTCAGAACTACGCTCATGCAGCGCTGTGGCCTGGTATACTTGCAGGATGGCCATAGCATGCAAGGCGGTGGCAGCCTGTTCAGGGTAAGGGTCACTGTAAGGGTTGGAGGCAAGAGCGGCCAAGAACTTACAGGCCTTGGATAGGAGGTAGGGGTGATTCTGCCAGGTGGCGGCACTTTAAGGGCATAAATGTACCGCAATCGCATTTTTCACTTGAGGAATCTCCATGTAATCCTTGGCTGCCCCACCGTTGAAGGTAGAAAGGGTGGAGGAGTCAGCAAAGTGGCTTTGAGTAGAAAAAGGTGCTATCCATGACTTGGGTGGGACGATGCAGCATGCCCCACCAAGATACCAATCATCCAGCCAGGAGTGTTCGGGACAAGGTGGAGGGTTCCACTCACGCCTGACGCTCACGAGTTCAGCAGCGTCCCAGGAAAGCATGGCAGTCAACACTGGATCAGACTTGAACATCACTATTCTCTCCTATAATTAAATATATATATAAAATTACACAAATATACTTTATGTATTTAATCTCACTGCTGCTGACCTTCAATGATCCAATTCAACCGTACTAATAAGCAAAAATCACTTTAAATTAGATTTAGAAATAAGAGTGTTGAACGTCTGTCTCCTGTATCCTATTCTTCTTTAATACATAATGGCAGCAAAGCTGAAAGGTTTGTTTGAGCAGCGCCCTCTACTGTACAGGTATAAATGTGCATTTCCTTCAGCCTAAGGCTTATTCATTTCACTTTTGGTGTGAAAAGGCCTTAACATTTGACAAAAAAATAGAACTTTTTTGTTGTTATTAAAAAACAAACAATTAAGCCCAGCCCAGGTGAGAAAAAGTAACTCAAAAGTAATGTAATGCATTACTTTTCAGCTACTTTTTTAGGGAGTAACACAATAAAAGTAACTTTCCCCAACACTAGTGATTGTGGCTGTCATACGGTTCAGGAAACACACAGATGGAAAGCCATCTTGAAAAAGACACAACGTCACCTGTGTTTACTCTTTTAGGTAAATACTGTTCTTTTATTGTTGAAGCGCTCAGTCGCTGCACTTAGCCGTGCAATGATCTCTCAGATCGCGATCACCACTGATACGCTATCACACCAACACAGAACAGCTCACACAAACGTGACTGTTAGGGTACAGTGACGATAAACGTTCGGCTCCGAGTGAGTGTTGCCGCCTATTATACCTGTATGGACAACGCATAGATTGCTATGCAAATCTCACTCGCCAATGTGCATTGGCTTGTTTTGTTTTTGTTGTTGCTCTCAGGCGAGATCCCAATTTGACTGATAGGGAATCCCTGATATGGACTACTGTTATGATACTTAGGATATATCGTGATATTTTTGGAGTATGAGAGCTCTGAGATCACTTTCTATTAGATGGAAAAGAGCGTCCTGGATGTTCATCAAAGGTTCCTCATTTGTGTGAAGAACGTCGGGTTTTGAGTGACAAGAAATTTCTCCAAAAAAAGTGATCTCTGCCTTTAATTTCGGCTTGTCATGAGGAGATCTGAACCCGTTATGGAAAAGAATGCAATGGATCCGGATCTGTGGATCCGTATTGAGCTCATATTTTAATTGCACTCGCGGCAGACAATAAGAAAGATTCATTTGGCCATATTTTATTTTCGTCTGCCAAGATCTGAAATGAAATGTTAAATGTTTCATGGGCTAAGAAAAGGGCAGGATTTGTCTTTGTATTGTCCACCAGCGAGAGAGAGAGAGAGAGAGTGATGATGATGATGATGGTGAGGGGAAAGAGGAAAAGAAAGGCAATGGAGACTGATAAGAGACAAGACAGATGAAGAGAGGAGAAAGAGGCAGAGGAAGATGGATGAAGATGTGGGCTGTCCTGTAATATCATCATCCCTCTGTCAGCCCTAATAGGCTTTTCCAGCCTCACATCACTCATACGGATCCTTCATTAGATTCGAGCGCGAGAGCTGAACGTGTGTTCGGTCTGATCCTGCATCTCACCGACGCTGTTCAACGGATGAAATGATCACTTTAATTCTGTGTGGGCTCAAGGCCTCGCAGTCAGATTACAGAACAACAGAAACAGAGCAGAAATATAGCAATGACATTTTCATTAGCAGGAGTCTGAATAATCTCTCTCTCTCACAGACACACACACACATAGTTACTGGCTATATACAGTAGGGGAGAACATACAGTACCTTTTTATGTTTTTTAAATGTTGCTACTTGTTTTGGATGCATAATGTTTGACGCGAGTGATAATGAGCGTCAGCTGCGCGCTACACCGGTCTCGTATCTCTCACGGAGGAGCTCCGGAAGCATAAAAGAGGAGCGACGACAGTGAAGGACGAGAGAGGACCAGGACTTTATTTTGTGTTGTATTATGTTTGTGTGGGCGGCAGTCGCCCGTGGGAACTGCCGCTATTTTACTTCCGTTTTGTTGTTTGTTCGTTTATTTATTTGATTAAAATTATGTTGAACGTTCGCCGGTTCCCGCCTCCTTCTTCCCATTCTTACGAACTGTGTTACAGAATGTTTCCTTAATCATTAAACATTAAAACATTTAAAACACTAGACATTTTGAACATTCACAAAGCGTTTTCATAACTTAATGGGAACGTTTTTGTTTTTGTTAGCTGGGAAATATATCAAAATAATGCTATTTTTGGTCAAGGATGGCTAAAAGTCTCAGTTTGTGTAACACACTGATCTACAATATGACTTCATTTTTATCCAAATAAGCCGATAAAACCAAACACCAACATACGGAACCTATAAATCCTATATGTTGTATAAAATGAGGCAAGATCTTTATAATAAATAATCATTTTATTTTGAATGGATTTCTTTTTGTTTTGGGGAAAAGAAACATTCATATTAAATCAAAATATAAAATGTTATGTTAAAATTATGTTTTTTCAGCTCATAATGGAGCCGTTCTTCATCCTGTGCTGCTCATCAATACAGTAAATATGTGTGTGTTTCAAATAAAACTGGAAATGAATGGGCTGATGAATGTCCACAGATGTTTAATGGAAGATGACTGACTCTGTGTGTGTGTGTGTGTGTGTGTGCTTGTGTACAAGTATATATGGTTTATGAGGACACAATAACATTGGTATTACAATGTAAACAAATTGCTTTTTTTTTTTTATTAAAAAAAAGCATAATGTTTTCTGTGATGGGTAGGTTTAGGTGTAGGGTTAATTTAGGAGGAGAGAGTGTCCATTTTAAAAATCATTACATCAGAGTCCCTACAAAGATAGTAAACCAGACATGTGTGTGTGTGTATAGGCTCGAGGTGTGTCTTTGCCGGCGATACAGTAACGTGTGCTGCAGAGAACAGACGTCTGTCATCAGGCCGTCTGCTACCGTGATGTCAAAGACAGACAGGCAGAAACGGAGGCATGGCAGCTGGCGGAGCCGTCAGGAAACACGCCGGCAACAGTGTCAACATCCACTAACCCGTCAACACCAGCAGCGGCAAACAAGCGCAGCAGCTGTGACCGTGTGTTTGTGTGCTCATTCATTAGGTGTGTGTTCACCTGAATACGGCCGTCACAGAGGCGCTGAAAGCAGCCGCGCGCTCGCGTGTTCAATGAGGCCAAACAGCTGAGGGCGGCAGGTGAAAACGGACACATTCAAAAGAGTTACTCTGTTTACCACACTTATCACTCTTATGATTGTTACTGCAACAATAACAGCAAAATCCACATCGGCCGCAGGACAATGGATATAAATACTGCAATATGTTGCGCCGCACAAAGAGACGCGCAGATGCAAATCTTAAGAGAGTCACGCCACACTAAAATATTGCAAAGCCATTAAACCAACCTGCAAACATCCTTTTGTCTAGTCGGTCAGCTGAAACAGAAGTGTAAAGGTGGCCGTAACCATGACTCAAACTTTGTAATTTGAAGATTTATTAATGCGAGACACTGTAGACAAAAGCATTGTGTCTTCATGCACGGGTCAGGTTTGAGATTTTGGCCTATTTGGCTTTTTTAGTTTCAGAAAAATACACATTTAAGTGTTTCACACTTCAGCAGCTTTACACACACCCAACTTTACAGTTTAACTTACAGAAGGTTTGTTCAATTAACATTCACCCGATTTATAGAACATTTTATTCCTAAAACATTCTGAAAATGTATATATTTTAGTCTGTATGTTCTGATTTATGGAGTGATAAAAACAGAAATGCAGAAATCCCTCTGTAAAAGCTTTTAATATGTTAACAAAATCAAACAATTATGAACATGGATTCATCAAATTCTCAGATAACTACTCGGGAAATGTATGCATATGTAGTAAGGCATCATTTGCATATTTAAACATAAACTTGTAATCAGAGTTGGGGAGTAACGAAATACAAGTAACTTAGTTACGTATTTAAAATACAAAATTTGAGTGACTGTATTTCATTACAGTTACATTTTAAATGGGTGGTAATCAGATTACAGTTACATCTGAAAAGTGTTTTAGATTACCAAAGTGATTACTTTGAGTTTTAATGTCATTTAAACAGCGATTGGTGATTCTCTGACTCTGACCGTCTGAAAAAGAGTTAAGTTTCATCAACATTTTAATACTTTTAAGAGGATCATATAAATGTTGTTATTTTTATTTAGTTCTGTCCTGAACAAGACAAAATGACTGAATTTATAAAAAAATTGCCCAACTGTCAACTGAACTGTCCTGTCATGACCTGATGATCCACGACTGTTTTCATGTTTTGTGAGTCATTTTATAATTCACTCGTCACTGCTACTTTTTCTCACAATTTGTTTTCTTTCTTTTTCATAATATTGCGAGTTTATATCTCATAATTCTGACTTTTCTCAATATTGTGAGTTTATATCTCATAATTCTGACTTTTCTCAATATTGTGAGTTTATATCTCATAATTCTGACTTTTGTCAATATTGCGAGTTTATATCTCATAATTCTGACTTTTCTCAATATTGTGAGTTTATATCTCATAATTCGGACTTTTCTCAATATTGCGAGTTTATATCTCATAATTCTGACTTTATAACTCACAATTTCAACTTTATATCACTCAATTCTGAGGGAAAAAGTCAGAATTGTGAGATAAAAACTTGCAATGACCTTTTTTGTGTTTGTTCCACACTTATTAGTATTCCAAAGTATTCTAAAGTATTTAGATTAAGTTACTAAACTTGAGTAATGTAACGAAATACGTAACAAACTACTTTTTAAAGCATGTATTTTGTAATCTGTAGTGAAATACATTTTAAAAGCAACCTACCCAGCCCTTCTTGTAATACAAAATTCTCAGTTGCACTTTATTTTACAGTCCTGTTCCGCATGTACTTATTACAGTAATCACAATAACTGGGGAATAACTAGAAGCTACACCTATGTAGTCACCTTATATTAACCCGTATTTTCTAAGGTAAGCACACTGTAAGTACATACGCATACTGTAAAATAAAGTGCAACCCAATTTTAATGTACAGTGATGAATCAGCTGGGGAAAGTATGATTATATACATTAGTTAATATTTTTTTACTCTGTTCACCTGTAGTTTCTTGCTTAAAGGAATTAACATTTAATGCAAAGGAATACAGAAAAAATAACTTGAATTTAATACATGTGAATTTTTGCAAATAATACATTTATTTTAAAATACGCATACATTCACTCCTACTCATATGCCGAAAACAGGTTTCTTGTCTCATCGTGTTAATAATGTGAATGATTTCAGTCATAAAACAGTCGCAGACTCTTTCACTGTAAAAACTGCCTTCTTTGACATGAAACACATTTTTGTTTTTGAAAAAAGTGAAGCTGAAGGTTCAGAAACCTCAGGAGGTCCAGCTGAATATTATATGCGTGGTTTTATTTGACATCTTTATTTTCATTTATATGTTATTTTTATTTATTGATCTTCGGCAAACGGACTGAATAATGATCTGTCCTCCGGCGCTACAATTTCCAGGAAAGTTCTTGTTTTTTGGAATGGGACAAAATCACAATCTAACACTTTTCTTTTGTAATTAAACAGTGTTAATTAAAATGGCTTGATAATTATTTTATACATTGTAAACATAAAAAAATAAATAAAACATGCTACAGTAGGCAATTTCTGAATTAATGCTTTGGTAAATCATAATAATGACATAGTTTACTAAATCCTAACTATGAGATGAAAAGTCAAAATTATGGCATATTAAGCCAATTTCTTATTAACTAAAAACTTAAATCATGAGAAACAAAATTATGACTACTGTGGGTACAAAAAGTCATAATTTTGACTATTTATGTCAATATGTCGACTTTTCATCTCATAAGTATGTCATAATTTTTTTCTTATGTGGGCTTCAATACATTGTCTTTTAAAAACACGTCAGGTCTCTATATTAAGACAAAGTAAAACCGGTGTGTTTAACAGAGTCTGAGCTGCAACCCAGGCACCACCTAGACCTTGACCTCTTATTTAGACAGAACGCAAGACAGGAACCACATTATGAAGGAGCGGAGGTGATATCAGCTCGGGTCAACACCACACTCCTCAGGTCAGCCAATCAAGAGCCAGCGTTCTCACACTTCCCCTGACCTCCTGTGCAAACAAACTGCCTGTCAGCGCTCCGCCAACAGGTACGAGTGAGGAGTGATGGTACGCAAATGTCCCTCAACGTTTCCTTCTCAAATGAAGATCTAATGCAGCAACAGTGTAGATGTAACATATCCAATTAGATCCTTGCATTTTGTGAGAAATCCACAAAAATGAAAGTTCCTAAAAATTTCAGGTTCCCCAAAGAACCTTTTAGCGAACAGTTCCTAAAAGAAACACTTATTTCACTTCAGAGCTAAAATTTCCTGAATTTATTCACCCTCGTTTCATTGAAGATGTTCATGTCTTTCTTTCTTCAGTGGAAAAGAAGTGAAGGTTTTTGAGGAAATCATTCCAGGATTTTTCTCCATATAGTGGACTTCAATGGGGTTCAACGGGTTGAAGGTCCAAATGTCAGTTTCAGTGCAGCTTCAAAGATCTACATGATCCAGACGAGGAATAAGAGTCTGATCTAGAGAAACCATCGGACATTTTATAAAAAAAAATAAAAAATTATATACTTTTTAACCACAAATGCACGTTTTACTCTGCGATACGCCACTCATTACACAATCACGTTGTAAAGGTCACGTGTGATGTAGGTGGAAGTACCGTGGTAAGGCGAAAAACTCCATCTTATTTTCTCCTCCGACTTCAAAATCGTCCGACATCCTTGTTTTTGTAAAGGCCGTTTGACTTTGTGTTTGCATGTTCGCTTTGTCGACACTGGATCGGTACTTCCTCCTACATCATGTGACCTTTCCAGCATGATTACGTAATGTGTGGAGCATCGCAGAGCAGAGCAAGACGAGCATTTGTGGTTAAAGAGTTTTTTTTAATAAAATGTGCGATGGTTTCTCTAGATCAGACTCTTATTCCTCGTCTGGGATCATGTAGAGTCTTTGAAGCTGCACTGAAACTGACATTTAGACCTTCAACCCGTTGAACCCCATTGAAGTCCATTATATGGAGAAAAATCCCTCCTTTTTTCTTTTTTCCACTGAAGAAAGACATTTTGGATGACATGAGGGTGAGTAAATGATCAGGAAACTTTAATAATCTAAAGAACCTTTTCCACTATAAAGAACCTGGGACGCTTCCACGGATGTTAAAGGTTCTTCATGCCAATAAAACTAATGCCAATAATTCAGAGAGAGCCTGGATCCGTTTCCTACACTCGGTATTCATCTCCATATCTACACAATCAGTGCCAAGGAACTTTATTGATATAGAAGTTTCCAGTTCACACATATAAACACATCATCAAGACACATGATTATATAATAAAAGAATAAAAGACACAAAAGTCAGAACATATTTGAAAGGATAATATGAATAAATTTACTCGCACTACAAAAAGTCTTTACGCCGCCGGACTGATGAAGGTCCGTGTTCATTAAGAGAACAAATATCAATGAGATTACTTCACAATCTCTGGAAATACACGCTCCAATTATATTAGGAGCGGAAGTTGGAGGAGATCTGGAGGAAGCCTATGCAAACATCTGTGATGATCATTCCTTTCCTGGAATGGCGTAGTGGACGCATGTGCCGTCGGTGACCTCCAGACTTCATCTGCAGCGCACAAGCCTGATTGGCAGGTTAATTTGTGATGCTATAAGCTGATACTCTTAATGCTCTTTGCTGCAGATAAGACTGCTTAATATGAAGACTGTCATAATTCATCCGCTTCTTCTCCGAGAGCTCATCAATCGAGTGGACATACGTCAAGCCAAACTGCCAGCGGATGATGTGATTTCGGAGGGTAACTCTTCTCCTTCCTAGCATGTTTTTTTCGCTGATGAGTTTACAGTAAGACGGTCCGGTTCCCGTCAGGCAGAGCCGTCCTCCCACCGTCAGCTGTTTCCTGTGCAAATTAACACACTCAGTGGTGAACTGGATTCCAATTTAGATCCAGAGCGGAGTGTGCAAATTAGCCATGTTTTTTAATTAAGCGCATCTCTCGGCATTAGCGAGAGCGCCATTGTTCGGCATAGCGCAGGTGCAAATTTATTCTCGCTGGAAGCCCGGCGATGTCCGTCCTGCGGACGCAGCCTAATCAGACCCCAGCGGGGGGAGCGTCACACTGTGAGCTTCTGCTGAGAGCGGCCAGAAATTATTCCTCATTTGAGGATCTGCTTTATAACAGTTCCATTAAAAGTTGCCACCGTGCAGACGAGCGAGGCGCCTGATGAAGAGCGATCTCACCCGCCGGACGACTGACAGACAGTCCCACTCCATTATTTGTTAATGACTGGAGGCGAGCGGCGGAAGACGCCGGTGTTTGTGTGTTTTGTACGTGTCGCCGATCTCTGAGCCGTCGTCGCCTTCAGACGCCTCGAGTCTGTTATCGTGCGGGCGAGGAAAAGAGGAAGGCCGTAATTATAGGTCGGACGCTCAAAGCTTCCTGCCGTTGAGAACTGATGGCCGGCCGTAAAGCATCCCGTGTGAGCTGACGTGTGCTTGAACCACTTCAGTCTCGTGTGTGAAGAAAGCCAAAAGCGTCTGTCCATTCATGCCGTGATCCACTGTAAACACTCGAGTGTGGAACCGTAAAGGCTTCGAATATTAGAATCTAACGGGGTCTTTTAATTCACTCATTTTGTTTTAGTTAATGTTTTTTTTAGTTAAATTTTATTAACTATACAGCTTGCAAACATACTTGAAAGTACATGAAAGTATTAGCAGTCATTTAAACACTTATCATTTTTGACATGAAGGGTTCAAAGAGTCAAAACAGGAACTTTACTGCATTATTTCTGACACTCGTATCTGGAAAGGTTTCTTTATTTGCTCGGGTTTCATGTAACTGCAGTTCGAGAGTTTTCTGTAGCTGACGGATCAGATGACCAGCATCAGTTATCTAACAGGAATGGCTTAAATGAAGCAGTTACAGCTTTAGATCAAGCTAACTATCAGATTGTCACAGGTCAGGTTCTTCGTATGATGTATTCTCATCTTTCGGTCTTTATTTTAGTAACGCTTTACAATAAGGTTTCATTTGTTAACATGACCTAACAATGAACAATAGTTCTAAAGCATTCATTAAAGGATTAGTTCACTATTCAGAATTAATTTCCTGATCATTTACTCTCCATGTCATCCAAGATGTTCATGTCTTTCTTTCTTCAGTGGAAAAGAAATGAAAGTTTTTGAGGAAAACATTCCAGGATTTTTCTCCATATAGTGAACTTCACTGGGGTTCAGCGGGTTGAAGGTCCAAATGTCAGTTTCAGTGCAGCTTCAACATGATCCCAGACGAGGAATAAGAGTCTGATCTAGAGAAACCATCAGACATTTTCGGGAAGAAAATAAACATTATATACTTTTTGACTTCATATGCTCGTCTTGCACTGCTGTGATGTGCCACACATTACGTAATCACGTTGGAAAGGTCACATGATGTAGGTGGAAGTACCGATCCATTGTCTAAAAAGCGAACATGCAAACACTAAGTCAAACGGCCTTTACAAAAAAGGTAAAACAACAATGTCAGACGATTTTGAAGTTGGAGGAAAAAATAAATTGGAGATTTTCGCCCTACCGCAGTACTTCCTCCTACATCACGTGACCTTTCCAACGTGATGACGTAATGTGTGGAGCATCGCAGAGCAGTGCAAGATGAGCATTTGTGCTTAAAAAGTATATAATTTATTTAATTTATTTTTTTAGGAATTGACTGATGGTTTCTCCAGATAAGACTCTTATTCCTCGTCTGGGATCATGTAGATCCTTTTAAAGCGGATCCAATGAACTGACCATGAACAGTTGCATTTTCATCAACTAATGTTGAGAAAGAGTAATGAATACTATAACAAATGTTTTCCTCATTATTAGTTAACTAATGGGACAGTGTTACAGGTAACACTTCTACAATAAGGTTCATTAGTTAAACATTAGTTAATGTACTAACTAACATGAACTAACCATGAGCAGTACATTTGTTACTGTATTTACTAATCTTCATTAACGTTAATGAAAATACAGTTGTTCATTGTTTGTTCACAGTGCATTAACTAATGTTATCAAGACTTTAATAATGTATTAGTAAATGTTGAAATTAACATTGACAAAGATTAATAAATGCTGTATAAGTGCAGTTCATTATTAGTTCATGTTAACTAATGAACCTTATTGTAAAGTGTTACCATGTTACATTATTTCACGTGCTTGTTTGCTAGTTATCAAGTTACCACAGTTTTAGTACCAACACCTGTAAACTATATGATCACCCTGGGAATAATTTATTTTAAGCTTTTGTCTGAATTAATCTAGTCAAACATGTATTGCTGAGAACAGTATGACTGTGTTTGACCAAAGTTGTGATGAAACAGAAGCAGCGACGGATTGTTTCTTCCGTATAGTGACGTTCAGCCGAAAATAGTTCCATGCATTGGTTGTTGTTTGGATGGAGGCGGATCTGAATGCGAGTGTTTTATTAAAAAAAAAATTGTATGCATAACATCAATGACATGCATTAATAAAATGAATTTGAATTCACGTTTCATGCCGACTTCACATTATTCCCTTTATTCGACCTCAGGAACGGTTTCAACTCTGTTCTGGCTTCCAGGGGATAAATTCTCCCATAATGCCTCAGTGACTCAGCCGTCGGCACCTCTCTGAGAGCTCAACCATCTCCTGTGATACCGAGCCTCTGATCGTTTGCATCTAAAGAAATTCACATATGTGTCGTTCCGTCGATCGAAGGCATCAGCGCATTGGCCGTGTAATCTATAACCGGCATGCCAGAAGCTTAACAATACGCCGTATGTTCTACACAGGCCTATATTTTATCCTGAAACCCATTTACATCCTGTTAACCATTTCTCAGGGCAGATTAGCGGCTGGTAGAAGGCAGAGCGTTTCCCCAGAGAGAGAGGCTTTGCTGCTGATAAGGCCGGTTATAGGAAAGCGGGATTAGTACATCTGACCAGGGCAAAAACGCCTCTGATTATTCCTGAAAAACGGCTCTATTCTGTCAGCCGCCGCTTGATTAAACACGTGCGAGGACAGTGAGGCACAGCCGCGGGAGATAACTGGCATTATTTATGCGGGTGGATTGTGGGTAGGGATTGGTGAGGGTACAGTACTGCGGGATCCCGGGGGGTTCGATTCCGATCACATGGACGGATGCTTTATCGCCCCCCACCGCGCTCTATCTCTCGTTCTCGCAGCCGCTGCGGCCTGTGAGCGACGGAGGACGATGGAGATGTGGAGGGATACGCACCTTATCTTCCGCAGGGAGGATCTGATTGGAAACATGAAGACGACACAATCCTCAGTTCAAATGCAACAAACACAGTCTGTCACATTTGTTGCGGTGTGCACCAGGTTATTATCATTAACTAAAACTGTTTAAAACATTTCTGTTCATTGAAATAAAGCTAAAATATAAACATTAGTTGAAAAACTGTTGCCTTAATAATCTTAAATCTTAACCTTTTCATGCATGAATTATGATTTATAACCTTTTTTTTTTTTACACATATTTTTCAGAGATTTTCAGATGTCCACTTGAGTGGACAATATGCGTTTATGGGTTTAACTGAGGAGAATCTGTGTTAAAATTAATACAGTAATAACACAACAATATTGTGTGTATTTAACAAACCAATGTATAAAACTATGTAAAATCATGTGAAAATATATGCAAAAAATATAAACGCAAAATATTGCAAATGCAATTGAACTTCGTTTCTCCGAACAGGTCTTTGATATCAGAATATGAGGACGTGATTCCATCAGAGATCTCTACAACCTGTCAAGGTATAACTGTGAAAACCCAATTCAGATTATGTAGAAAACGCTCACGCTCCCTCCAGTCTACCAGTGTGTGTTTATTTAGCCTTATAAACTGATAATTCTGATTATGTTCAAGATGGACACATTTCTTCCATAGCGATCAGGTGTTTTCAAGCTCATCTCAAAGGAGCAGTGTTAATGCATTACAATGCATAATGATTACTTTTTTGATGTAAGGAGTAAAGTAACGCATTACAAGTAATGTACATTGCGTAATCAGATAACTTTTTAAGTTACGAGTAAAGTAACGCATTACATGTAACATGAATTATGTAATCAGATTACTTTTTTGATCTAACGAGTAAAGTAATGCATTACATGTTACATGCATTATGTAATCAGATTACTTTTTTGATGTAAATTAATGGATTGCAAGTAACGTGCATTATGTAATCAGATAAATTTTTAAGTTACGAGTAAAGTAACGCATTACATGTAACATGCATTATGTAATCAGATTACTTTTTTGATGTAAGGAGTAAAGTAACGCATTACAAGTAACGTACATTACGTAATCAGATAACTTTTTCAATGTTACGAGTAAAGTAATGCATTACAAGTAACATGCATAATGTAATCGGATTACTTTTTTGATGTTACAAGTAACATGCATTACGTAATCAGATTACTTTTTCGATGTTACAAGTAAATGAATGCATTGCAAGTAACATGCATTACGTAAGCACATTACTTTTTGATCTAATGAGTAAAGTAATGCATTACAAGTAACATGCATAATGTAATCAGATTAATTTTTAAGTTACGAGTAAAGTAACGCATTACATGTAACATGCATTATGTCAGCAGATACCTTTTTTGATGTAATGAGTAAAGTAATGGATTACAAGTATTGTTTTGTCTAATCATAATCTTGGTTTGGAGGAAAAGAAATCGACATACAACAGAAGAGCTGCAGAAGTCCACTGTAGAGGCCGATGTGGAACTATGCAATCAAAACCCATGCATATTCAAGAAAATGCTGCATAACTGGAAATATATAAAACTAAACCTGAAATGAAAGTAAGTTAACCCCAAATAGCAATTAAAATAATAAAATGATAAAAGCACAAAAAATTAAAAACTAAAAATATAAAAATAAAAACATTCAAAATATTAATAAAACTATTATAAGAACTAAAATAACACTGGTATGAACACACATTCTCTAGTTTTAATATTTGGATTTAGATACAGACTTAATTGCATCAAAAACATCGTGTGGCTTATTTGTCCTCAGTGCACCAACAATTAAAGTGATCTAATCAGCAAACATTTACTCATTACAGATTGAAATCCTTTTTATATTCAGAAGCCGGTTAATTAATTAGTTGTGTTAATGACTCGTTAATGGCTGCGGATGAGGAATTTTAATAAGGCACCTCAATTAAATATTATCTAACTGGCTAATCGATGTTTTTAATAAATTATTCACATGATATTTTGAAGGGAATCGATTCCCCCGTGCAGCTGGATTAAAGGCAGGACGAGTTTGTGTGCGCCGAAACATTATTGAGTTCAACTGTGTGTCTTTTTAGAGCGATCATACTTCATATTCTAGAGTATTTCTCACAAAGGCCTGAGTGTAAAATAGCTGATCTTAACTTAGCTGCAGTCTGTCATCACACCGCCGCACACGAGCTGCTGGGAAGCTGGAAGACCTCCGTCAACGGCTGCAGGATGGAGGGCAGATGCTGGTAATGGGACAAGGCCATGCCGAGCCCTTCAGGTCTTCACAGAGCCGTTCCTCAGAGAGAAGCATATCCTCCACTGGACTCTACCTGAGCGCCGGAGCCAGTGACACTCTTCCTAAACCACACTGGAACCCAGGCACCAAAACTTCTCTGTTGCAGCGTGTTTCTGTTCCTTGTTTTCTGACAAACTATTCTACTTTGTGCTGGTTGGTAGACAACTGAAAATCATTAAACATGATGATTTATGACTCGTCCCACAGATGGGACCCAAGAATATCACAGAGAGGCTGCAGGACTCTTTTCACAGCAGAACACCCTAACAACCACTTAGCAGTGTTGTAGCAATCCCCACCCCACCCCCAACAACACCATAGCAACTGCATAGCAACATGATAACTGCACTGAATATCTTAGCAACCTAATAGGACCACCCTACAAGTCACTTAACAATGCCCTATTGACCACCTAGAACATTCTAGCAACCATATAGCAATGTCCTAGCAACCCTCAGAACACCCACAGATATCTGTTGAGAATTCATTGGCAACCACATAAGCAACAACCACTTAGCAACACCCTAGCAA
Organism: Zacco platypus; assembly: GCA_038088235.1. Taxonomy (NCBI): domain Eukaryota; kingdom Metazoa; phylum Chordata; class Actinopteri; order Cypriniformes; family Xenocyprididae; genus Zacco; species Zacco platypus. The sequence goes on along the minus strand of CM076069.1, from coordinate 2,195,012 downwards.
CTACATAGCAGCATGCTGGTAATAGCCAATACTTCTTTAGAAACCACCCAGAATCCCCTAGCAACTCCACAGCATCACGCTGACAACTGCTCTGAGTTCCATAGCAACCACATAGTAACGCCCTAGTAACTACCCAACCAACCCTAGAAAAAAAATCTAGCAACACCCGAGTAATTCCAAATTTAAATTCCCGAGTAAATCCAAAAAAACAGTAAATCCATTCAAATTTCACTCGTAACCACCCAGAACACCCTAAAAAACCCTTAGCAACACCCTAGCAACCACCCAGAGCTCTCTAGCATCACTTAGCAACACTAGCACTAGATTACCCAAAAAAGTGAATAGCAAAACGGTGATAACCGCTTAGAGCCACATAGTAACTCCCTAACAACCACGATGACCATCCTACAAACACTATCAACCACAATGCCCTTCCAACCCCCAGAACACCACAGCAATTGCATAGCAACAGAGTGATAGCTGCTTAGTATTTCTTAGCAACCACATAGTAATGCCCTAGAAACTACCTGGATCACCCTACATGTCTGTTAGCAATGCCCTAGTAACCATCCAGAACACCCTAGCAACCACATAGCAATGTCGTACTAACCTCCAGAACACCCTAATAATTGCATAGCAAAATGCTAATTCCTTGGATTTGAAACCACCTGGAAAACCACCTGGAAAACCATAAAAACATAGCAACACCCTAGAAACTACATAGAAACACACTAGTAATGGCTCAGAATTCCTTAGAAACCACCCAGAACACCCTAACAACTGATTGCTGATAAGTGCTCGGAATTCTTTAGCAACCACATAGTAACACCCTAGTAACCACCCATAACACCCTAACAACCATATAGTAACACATTAGAAACCACCCAGAACACCCTAACAACTGATTGCTGATAAGTGCTCGGAATTCTTTAGGAACCACATAGTAACACCCTAGTAACCACCCAGAACACCCTAACAACCACATAGTAACACATCAGCAACAACTCAGAACACCCAAACCAACCACATAGTAACACCCTAGTAACCACCCAGAACACCCTAACAACCACATAGTAACACATCAGCAACAACTCAGAACACCCAAACCAACCACATAGTAACACCCTAGTAACCACCCAGAACACCCTAACAACCACATAGTAACACATCAGCAACAACTCAGAACACCCAAACCAACCACATAGTAACATCCTAGTAACCACCCAGAACACCCTAACAACCACTTAGCAACACCCTAGCAACCACCCAGAACACCCTAACATGTGGCAATATGTCGTAAAGATGGTGTTTTGTGATTCTCAGTACCGAGTACTGAACGAGGCTGATTGACATGGCTAATGATCACAGGAGCCCCTCAGCAGATTGCATGCTGGGAACTCAAGGAGCCCTTGCTGTCCAGGATTATGACTTTCAACACTTGTTGTCCTGCACAGACATATCCAGTGCCTCCGTGTGAACGGACCAGAGAGGAAACTTCTGTCGAGAGCTCAAATTCAGCAAAGCAGGGTTATTTTTTAAATGGCTTTTTTTTTTTGTTCATAAATCCATTTTAAATAGTCACATTTTCTCTCTAGCTAATAGGATCATGCTGGAGGTAATCTCTGCAAATCTGACAGAAGAAAAGAAGTTCTGGCCTTCATCTCCTTCCTCACGATAAGTGAACAAATTCAAGAGTTTTCCTGTGGGAGAGAAGAGGACGAGGCGCAGCAGACAAAGCCTGGAAACAGGGAGGCTGGAACGAGGGAACCGGAATATATTTACACATAAACACACACATTAATAAAAGACAAAATAACACACATTAAGCATGGCCATTTGTTGGAGAATCTTGGTTGTATCATCTATTTTTCAGTCTCTCTGTGACCTGTGCTGTTTGTTGAAGCGAATGAAGCACTTTTGGCTAAATTGCAGCATGTTTGCAGTGAAGTACAGTAGCGGCGCATCGCTGATCACGGGCGGCTGTCATTCACTCGTCTCAGCGGCCCTGCAAACCCCTCATTGTCAAATCACCGCGTGACAGCTTGTTCTGAGTGAAACGACCGCTGTTTATCCACCCAAACAAACAAATAGCCTGGATTTCTTCAGATTCATCAAATGGAGTGTGAAAGATTCAACCTGCCGATAATGGAGCGCAGGGGTGCAAGTCAAATTCGAGTCAAATGTAAAGAGAACACTGCAGAAAAATCATTTTCTTACTATTCCAATACAAATACCAAACATTCTTCAACCAACACGAGAAGGAAAATGATCAGAATTAAGTGAGTTTGTGCTTAAAACAAGAAAATTCAATAATGAAAAATATTTTTCTGACCCCGTTGGCAGATTTTTGTTCTTGTTTTAAGCACAAACTCACTTAATTTAGAATTTTTTTTTCAAAACATGACTTAATATCTTCAGTCATTATGCTTCTCCAGTCAATGTATCTTGATTTAAGAATGTTTAAATATTTGTGCTGGAAAACAAATCAGAAACACTGAGTGACAGAAACACGGTTCATTGGCAACCACATAGTAATGACCTGGTAACCACCAAGAACAACCCCTTAGCAACATCCTAGCAACTGCATAGCAACACGCTGGTAAGAGCCAATACTTCTTTAGAAACCACCCAGAATCCCCTAGCAACTCCACAGCATCACGCTGACAACTGCTCTGAGTTCCATAGCAACCACATAGTAACGCCCTAGTAACTACCCAACCCACCCTAGAAAAAAAATCTAGCAACACCTGAGTAACCAACATCCATTCAAATTTCACTCATAACCACCCAGAACACCCTTAAAAAACCCTTAGCAACACCCTAGCAACTGCATAGCAACACGTGGTAAGAGCCAATACTTCTTTAGAAACCACCCAGAATCCCCTAGCAACTCCACAGCATCACGCTGACAACTGCTCTGAGTTCCATAGCAACCGCTTAGTAACGCCCTAGTAACTACCCAACCCACCCTAGAAAAAAATCTAGCAACACCCAAGTAACCAACTAAACATCCATAATAATTTCACTCGTAACCACCCAGAACACTATAAAAATCCCATAGCAGCACCCTAGAAAGCACCCAAACACCATAAAACCCCTTAGCAACACCCTAGCAACCACCCAGAGCTCTCTAGAGAAAGAACAATGTTTTGCAGTGAATTTTTAAAAAAAAAAATGTTATTTGGACCTCCATTCTCAGAAAATGTAAATAATTTTGGCTTGAAAATGTCAGGACGTTTTAGTCATTTCATTCCCACACTGAAAAAGGGTAACGCAAAAAGGATAACATCCAAATTGGTTTTATTACGTCAACAGTTATGCGTTCAATTATACCAGCAAAATTCATTTTTATGGCTTAAATCATCTCTTTAACAGTCGCAGGCGACCACTTTTTATTTTCCCAAACGATCATATTAAAAACTAAGAACAGATTTCAGCACAGTTCTTCTCTGCTTTAAATGTTTTTCAGATGGTAGCGTATCAGGTATGGTTTTTGACGGACTGTCAGGTCGGATCAGACGTCCTACAGTATCAATACCGCGATGGCTGAGGATCCACACTCTCTTACATTTCCTGAAGTCTAAAGGCAATCGAGCAGATGAGCGTCTCAGGACTGACACTCCAGTCACTTCAAGAATCTCTTTCAAGAGCGGCTGACAGCAGCGACGCCTGAGCCATAATAAACAGCTTCAAACAGCTTTGGGTATTCCTGCTTTTGAATGAAAATTCAAATGGATGGTGAACATCTAAAGCCCACGGACAGCCACATTCTCCTTCAGAAAGAAGAGGGGGTTTCGTTTGTTTTGCTCTTTAGTAAAAGAAAGTAGGTCTGTTTTTCACAGAGTTGCCCTTTGAGTTCATGTTAGTCTACAAAAAAAACATCTTTTCAAAAGATGACGAAAAATATTAGTCTAATTCGCTAAGCAGACGCTTTAACCAAATGTGTTCATTAGTATAATGCCAAATTTACAAACTCACTTATACTGCAAAGTCGCACATGCGTTATGTATTCAGATTACTTTTTTCAAGTAACTATAAAGTAATGGATTACTTTTAAAATTGATGTAATGAATATTGCAAACTCAGAATATTACGTGAACCTCCAATAATTAAATATGTTAAATAAATCTGACTTTATTAATCAATGTCTTTGCTGCTGATCTTCGATAATCCAATTCAACCACACTAATAAGCAAAAATGACTTTAGATAAACATCACATTTGTGTTTCATTTTTTTCCTCCTGCGATCCAGAATGCCCTCTACTGTATAGACGTGAATTTGTGTTTCTCATTTCAAGTTGATCCTTGTTGGCTTTTTTTTTTAAACATGTAGAATCGGAGCTCGTCGGTCAGTCTGGCCATCTGATCAGACGCTGCCGACGTGAGCCAACCCCGCAAAAAAGTGACAAAAGCAAGCCCAACCCAAGTCAGAAAAAGTAACACAACGCATTACTTTCCATAAAAGTAAATTAAAAAGTCAATTAGTTACTTTTTTTTAAGGGAGTAATGCAATATTGTAACACTTCCATCAAAAACTTGATCACAACTAATCATATGTTCAGGGTTGGGGAGTAACGAAATACAAGTAACTTAGTTACGTATTTAAAATACAAAATGTATTTCATTACAGTTTCATTTTAAATGGGTGGTAATCAGATTACAGTTACATCTGAAAAGTGTTTTAGATTACCAAAGTGATTACTTTGAGTTTTAATGTCATTTAAACAGCGATTGGTGATTCTCTGACTCTGACCGTCTGAAAAAGAGGAGTTAAGTTTCACCAACATTTTAATACTTTAAGAGGATCATAAAAATGTTGTTATTTTTATTTAGTTCTGTCCTGAACAAGACAAAATGACTGAATTTATAAAAAAATGCCCAACTGTCAACTGAACTGTCCTGTCATGACCTGATGATCCACGACTGTTTTCATGTTTTGTGAGTCATTTTATAATTCACTCGTCACTGCAACTTTTTCTCACAATTTGTTTTTTTCCCTCACAATTGTGAGTTTGTATTTCACAATTCTGACTTCTTTTTCTCAGAATTGCGAGATTTAAACTCACAATTGCAAGTTATAAAGTCAGAATTGGGAGATATAAAATTGCAATACTAACTTTTTTTCTTGCAATTGAGAATTTAATATTGCGAGTTTATATCTCATAATTCTGACTTTATAACTCACAATTTCAACTTTATATCACGCAATTCTGAGGGAAAAAGTCGGAATTGTGAGATAAAAACTCGCAATTACCTTTTTTGTGTTTGTTCCACACTTATTAGTATTCCAAAGTATTTAGATTAAGTTACTAAACTTGAGTAATGTAACGAAATACGTTACAAATTACTGTTTAAAGCATGTATTTTGTAATCTGTAGTGAAATACATTTTAAAAGTAACCTACCCAGCCCTGCATATATTGCACTATATTAAAAGTAAAGGTTCCAAAAGGGGGATTTCACAGCGATGCCATTGGAGCAGCATTTCGGTTCCATAAAGAACCTTTCAGAGAACCGAAACATTTTATTTAAAGAACATTTTAATAATCTAAAGAACCTTTTTTTTGTGCAATGGAAAGATTCCCTGAACTACAGATGCCAATAAAGAACCATTTTACTTTTACCATGAAGCTAGATCATATCTTTGTCCTGACACTTCCTCATTTGTGCTTAATTTTGTTCATAACTTTCATGCGCTTGATTTCCATTGATTTCCACACACTGGAACTTGCAGAAGCGACCGTACATCAAGTCTGAATGCGTTCAGCGATTTACTCGACCAGCCGTTTATGCACAAGCTCCCCTACAAAGGGCACCTGACTCGCCGTACAGGCCCTTTTATAGATTGTGCCTCTTTTTTGTCTGTCTCTTGACATCACATCTGAAGACTCTTATTTGAAATGATGCACCCACTGCTTCTCAGTCAGAGGCAGACACTTATTTTGACATCTAATTTGGTGACGGTGCTTGTGAAACCCCTGGAAGCCTGACCCGTGGTTTGTGTTGCGCACCGAGGGCAGGGTTCACGTGCGAGGGGGTTTTGTTTGTGTGCTTACTTAAAGCCTCTTCATCAGAGACTAAAGCTTCAGACAATAAAAAACTGACTGGAGGAGGAGGAGAGGGGGGAGAGAAGAAGAAAACGCCAACCTTGGGGTGATTACTGGATCAGCGTGCTTTTGTACAATTACCATCACTTTGAATTTTAAATGGCGGCTTAAAGGGCAGCGGAGCAGCTTGGAAAATTAGGCTGGAGTCTAATTAGTGCACTCCAACATGACAAGCACTGCGCTTTCAGCCCGAGTAAACCGCCCAGTCAGGCAAGAGCGAGCGACCGCGGCGTTGGAGAGCCTGGCACGCCACCCGACTCCACATCACTCTCTCTTCAGCTGTCAGAACATCACGCCGGCTCTTAGGCCCCGTGTGAAGCGCGCAAACCGCCGTCGCAACCGCATGTCGACGCCGCTTTCTGACCGGACAAGATTTAATTCAATTGCTACGATCAGACTGGATTTAATTAACCTAAATCATCTCTTTGTAGTTGATGACAAAGAGCTCTGGGAGAGGATGGTCTATTGTTCTGAGAGCTTCACATGAGCGGCTCATTCGACTGGTGCCGCCGCGCGATGAGCTGTCAATGAAGCACGGAGGGTGAACGGCTCCCCATTTGATGAAGCCAATTTATAATTGCCTGGAAACTGTCAGGACGGAGACGGTTCTGATCTCCGTGGGCAACATCGTTCACTAGCAGCACAAAGGCGTGACGGAATATCTTGATAGTCTGGATTATGTAGGTTGAAAATGCTGTGCCATATATTTATGTGATCAGAAATTCACTTGTGAATTCCTACACTAAAGGGTGGAGGGTTAAAATTAACACAGGCTCTTTTACATTTTCGCAAAACTCAAAAAGCGTACCGATACATACAAATCACTGCCGTTTCCAGTTGAAATGAACACTAGAGGCTGTAAAGCAGCAACATCTTTCATTTCATTATTGATTAATAAGCACTTATTTTTGTGCAGTTCCTTGATGTTTGACATCGTAAACTTGCTCGTTCGCTCACCTGATACAGACACTCGTGATGTGAAGCGCTCAAAGACTTGTAGAAGCAGATAAAATGGCATGGTTGGATCAGCAAATGTGTTTCTATGTCACGATTGCTTTTGTTAACGCTTAACGTTATTTTCAAATGCAATAAAGCATTAACCTTTTGAACTTTTGAGTTTGATTGGCGGCTGTGGACGGACATGAGGGTGACTAATAAATGACAGAATTTTTATTTTTGGGTGAACTAACCCTTTAACATCCATGGAATCTTTCCACTGCACAAAAGGTTCTTTAAAGTGGAAAAAGGTTATTATTAAAATGTTCTTTAAAGGCACAGTCTGTATTTTTCGCCACTAGGGGTTGCTAAACTCTTCAAAACAATAACAAAGGCGTAGATTGATGACGCAGCGAATGAGCGTGGAATCATGTCGTCATGCCGATGGATCTAACAATATTTATGGGGAAATAATCTTTATGGATGAGTGAATGCATGTTTTTAACATGACTGTGGTGTGAATGCATGAAATACTCCTCATACAGGTCAGTTTATTTGATGAATTAAAACTGTGAAGTAACGCAGCGCCGTTTCATTTGGTCTAACGTTACAATGTGCAAGTGGTTTTTGGATATTTTAAAATAAAAATTTTACATATTGTGCCTTTAAAACAAGAAAAAAAATGGTTCTGATAACTAACCAAAACCGTTTCTTCTATGGCAGTGGTTCTCAACCTTTTCCCCTCCAACGCCCCCCAGAGTACAAAAACTTTCAGTTTCCTCCACCCAATAAAATATTGGCATGACTAGAAAGTCTTGAATGTTTATACATTATAAAAAACGCCCAAAGATTTTATTTCTTAACCACCCCCGCATATCCCCGAGACCTCAATTATGCAGCTCTTCTACACGAAACTCCAAACTCACTCGAGCAGAAAACAGAAAGATGAAGATGAGCCACATTAATTCAGCAACTCGTTCAGTTTAATTGACAAGCTCTCAGTTCAGCGATCATTGCAGAAGACGACGCGCACGTGAGGTCACGTGATCGCGCGCACATCTCGTCACGCGCTCATCTGCATGCTTTAATAAGCCGGCTGGTGCGGGAATGAGCGCTTTAACAGATTATCATCTGAAATTGAATAAATATGGTTGAAATAAATGCATGAGAGTCTGAAGCACACTCTGGTTATCAGCGTCCTCCTCTCTCATTTTCTCACTGGAGCTCCTATCAACATAAAACACTTTCTGCCACTTCGTCTGACTGCGGCGAAAGCAGAAAAACACAACCTAACAGAACATGTCGGATTTTAAACATACAGTAATGTAAAGGATTTTGGACCAATGAGATTTTGCGATGGACGGGATGAATGAAGGCCTAGAATAACCTCCTATTCGCTTTAGCCAAGACAATTTCTACAGTGCTTCAGGAAAATGACAGAACCAATGATGTAAACTTAAACGCTCATGGAATGAGCAGACAATAGAGTCATTATTCAGCTCAATTCAGTTCAATGTTGACTCAGTACCCAGCTGTTTTACTTTCCGAGCTTGTTTCCCAGAAGTTAAACTACGTCAAGCTAAAGACCGTCGCACAGTTTGATTTCAACAGCTCATAAGCATCCGTGAACTCTTGGACCGTCAGACCTCTTTACCTTCCCTTTATCCTCTGCGTGTGGATTGAGCAGCAGATGAGAGCGGGCCGAGGTCGGGCTGATGGGATTCACTCAACGCTCGGAGCCGGTCCAACAAAACACACTCACTCCAGAGTCGCCGTGGTCCGAGTGTCGAGCTGGATCTCAGGCAAACACACTGTAGGAAGGAGATTTGTCGATTAGCTGAAGCAGGCGTTCGCAACATGAATCTGCTTTTGGTGCAGAAACATATGCGACCCGTGCTGGCAAAATGAGACGCAATGAGCAAATTTTCAAAACAAAAGAAATCTCACATTCTCTATTACCTTCAAAATGATGTATGATTTATTGGAATCCAACAAAAAAATGCCTGAGCGACACCTGTTTGAAGTCGATAAGAGTCAGTAAAGTCAATTTTTAGTCAAGTTTTCTGAAGGTTCACCAAGAAACAAAATCTCCTGGATACCAAACCTTAAAATCCCTGATATTCACATCAAAATTGGCACAAATCAAGTCAAAACCCATATCTACAGGATAAATAAATAAATATCTATATAAATTATATATTATAAATATTATATATATTCATTTTTTTCCATTTTTCCACAGTTGTTTGACTAACATTAATGAAACAGACAGCCTGTATATTAAGGCCTACTGTACCGCACGAATCTAATATAATGTTACACATCAGATGTTTTTCCCGACAGTCAAACATTCACTTCAGACACAACAGATAATGTTTGTGTGAAGACAGATATTTTGAAATACTGTAATTCTGTGTAAATGCGTGCTGTCTGAGGCGTCTTTGTGGGCGCGCTTCAGATCTGTCGGTCAGCGAGAATAAGATAGTGGTGGGCAGAGCGAGGCTTCACGAAACACTGAAACAGTCGAAGCAAACGTGCCATATTGTGTCGAGGCTTCGAAACTATACCGACACCCGTCTCCACGGTGACACCTAGTGGTCAATTGCACATGTTATCTGAAACAACTTTGACAACAAAACATTTAAAAAAAAATGAAAAATGTTGTGTTTTTGTTAATGTGGTGAGTTTTTAACATCCTCACTATATAACTATAATATATAATAATAATAACTAGGTTATTTAGGTCATAAAAAATGAAAATTAACAAAACAAATCATTTTTGTTTTATACAGATTCAAAAATATGAATTGCTCTGCTGTGGAAGGGCTTAGCCTACTTCTTTTTTTACAGATAATTTCTCTAGCCTTTGAAAAAATCCTCTCACAAAAACCCACGAGGTGAAGGTGCATTAACTCTTTTAAACTTTGTGGGAGTTGAGACAGATGAGCGATTGTGTGATTTGTTCCCGCCTCTGTCAATCAAACGCAGACTCGGCAAGCACGCCTCCTGTCGAAACGTGCAGAAGCTTCGTTTAGCCATAGTCACGTGACATGGCTGTTTTGAATCACAGTGTTTTGATTTTCGGGATCTCGACACTGTGTCGAAACGTTAGTTTCGCGTCAGCCATCCCTAGAATAAGATTTTTTTGTTTACATCAGCATGAGTTCAAAAATCACATTTCATTGGTTCAGACTCCATCAAAAATTCGCTTTGAATATTCACAAAGTTCTTACAATGCTTTACAACGATACTTGACTTGTGCTGAGAGGAAGCGCCAGTCGTTCAGAAGTGGGCACAGAAAAACTGCATTTTTTATGGTCAAAGGAAACTACTCATCTCAGATAAAATACAAATAAAGATACTTTTAGATATGCAATTGACCCTTCGCCGCCATTTTGTCCGATAAAGCCGTCAGAGGAGTTAGTAGATTAACGTTGGTGAACTTGAAAACACAGAGAGCGCATGGCTTGTCGGACATAGCAACAGTAACTAAAGGGGGCGGGTCTTTGCAAAGGGTCAATTGCTATTTGGATTTTTTTGTGAAATTTGTGAATTTTTTCACTTGTTTTGCATGTATCTCGAAATTAGCCCTTGCGCATTCTGACTCACATTGCCAACACGGGTCACATATGTGACACATAATTTCTCATTCATATACAGCAGTGTTCAAAAGTTCGAGGTCTGTGACATTTTTAATGTTCCTGCAGAAGTCTCTCATCCTCACCATCTTATTAAGTATTAACAACAACTAAAAGCTAAATAAAACCATAACATTTTCATTACTCAAAAAAAAAAAATTACAATAAAATAAAATAAGTAAAAAATTGAAACTTATTTTATTTCAGGTAGTTGCTCGCCAACACAGCATTTCTCATGTTTGTATAGTTTTAAGTAAATAACTAAAACTAAATAAACACAACTAAACTGTATAAAAAGTACTATACATATTTGAAAAAAAGTGTTACAGAATAATATCAACAGTTTTTCTTTTGCCAAATCAACTTAAATAATAAATGTGGTTCAGATAACCTAATATTTCAAGTTTCCGTTGAGTAAACCTTCATTGTATTAACTCAAATGTTTAATTTCAATCAACTCAAAATTAAGGCAACCAGGAAACTTACTCTTTTTTTACAGTGTGTGAATATATTTTATAATGTAATTCAGCTGCATTTTCAGCATCATTACTCCAGTCTTCAGTGTCACATGATCCTTCAGAAATCATTCTGATACGATGATTTGAAACATTTATGATTATTATCAATGTTGAAAACAGTAGTGTTGTTTCAGGATTACAGGATTCTTTGAATATAAAGTTCAAAAGAACAGCATTTATTCGAAATAGAATCTCCTGTAACATCATAAATGTCTTTACTTTAAGTATTAATTTCTTTTGAACGGTGGTAGTGTGCACCGCATTCATGATACAATATTCTGGAGTGATTATCTGAGGAAAGGACAGTCCAGCTGAAGGAAATGAGACTTGCTGAGAAAAGTTCACAATGGCGAAACAAACGAGAGCAGTTACACACAATAGCTGACGTGTAAAGCTGCTTCAGACAGACAGAGGTAAAATTAGGGAATGCTTTTAAATAATGACTTTTAAAAGAGGTTGTTAAGGAAAAGCAGAGTGGAGAAGAAAACGAGAGTTATTATTACAATCAGTGAGCGGAATAATGGCACAACAGACGCGGAGCAGCGTTTAATCAGCTCAACCCGTCCAACATCTGCCAGTGACCCGGCAGAACAACCGCACACTTCTGCACGCCTTTCGCCATTATCTCAAACGCTCGGCCACTCCAACTGGAAATGACTGCCGAAAATATTCTCAGATAAAAATCATGCACAGACACAAATCCATTCTGATGTCTCTCTTTCTTCTTGTTCCTGTGAACGCGGGACTGAAGCACGAGGACCTGGAACATCATCACCACATCCTCATTTTGTGAATAATGTTTTTACTCGTAAAACTAAAGAGTGTGTGTGAGAGTGTGTGTCTGATGAAACACTGTTATCATATAAATATCGCTGCACTCTTGACTCCAGGAAGCAGCTTTCTGAACGTCTGACTCACACACAGCTGATTTACAGTAAATGGGACGCGTTTAAACTTCCCTTCAGTGTCTGTCCTTGCAGAACACACGCAGATCTACAGCTGGACCGCAGGCAAAACTGGACTGCATTAAATATGACTGAAAGAACGAACATCCATTTAGAAACCTGAGGAATGACAGATTTAGTGTTAAATTAGTTTTCTGTTAAGACTCCACACACACACACACACACGTTGTGTTTTCATGTTTTATGGGGACATTCCATAGTCGTAATGGGTTTTATACTGTACAAACTGTACATTCTGTCCCCCTACACTACCCCTACCCCTAAACCTACCCATCACACAAAATGTTCTGCTATTTTAGATGTTCAAAAAAGATCATTCTGTATGATTTATAAGCTTGTTTCCTCATTGGGACCAAAAAAATGTCCCCACGATGTCAAAATTTACTAGTATTACTATACCTGTGGGGACATTTGGTCCCCATAATGTAGGGAATACCCACACACACACACACACACACACACACACCCTAACAGTATTTCAATCAAATGAATTAAAGATCGTTTCAGCGTAGAGTAAGAAATTACGTATTCATAGACATGCCTTCATGAACACATTACGTCAACTTTGAAATATATATATATATATTTAAATGTGAGGTTTAAATTAATACCAATACTCTTTTAATAATGAACTTGAGAAGAACACTCGAATTAATTTAGTGCCCATTTACTGATAATGAAGTGTTTTTAATTCTACAAAAAATACTTTATTGTCATGTCAAATAAAGACAAATTACAAATATTATTCATATATATATACACACACACACACACACACATACATATATATATATATATATATATATATATCTGAATTAAATATATGGACTTTCAATAGAACCACCAGTAGACTTCTGATTGAAGTAAGGCGGCTCGAGTGCATTAACGTCGCCCACTTTTTCAGCAGAGCTGGTTTCCCATGTATGTTTTCCATTCATTTTTCCCATAGGGATTTCAAAAAAGTCCTAATTAAAGCGTTATAAGCCAAGAACCAAACCAACCAGCGATGAGGACAATCTTAACACTACAAACTTTGAAGCAAAAAAGTATTTGAAAGTCAGGCAAAAAACCCTTGTGCGCTGTTGGATTTCTGTGTTCACTCGTTATGGAGCGGGTCAAATCGACCCTAATTGGATTCAATACAATTCCTCAAAAATCACACTATGAAAAACAGTAAAGATTCAGATTCAAACTCATTTCATAAAGTCAAGAAGTTTCTTCTGACATGATGAGCAAGTGTGTGTTTTCTGCACATGAACTTCACACACATGCTGCTGGTTAAAACATTTTTTTGTATTGAAATAAGTGTGGAAAACCTCATTTTTTAGCTTTATAAGGTAGTAAAAAACATAAAATAACAAAATATAACCAAGAAATGTTATTATTTTGGGTCAGTACAGTTGCTTTAGAGCGTTAAAATATGCAGGTCAAATTGACCCGGCGAACGTCACGAACGTAACAGTGATTTTGTTTGTAAATGTCAAAAAACACCAGCATGTTGAAACTTTGCATGATGATAAATGAGAAAAAGTCACAAAATATCAAGAAAAAAAACATTGGTTTACCTGTATTTCAACAACTAGAAAATCTAGCACAAGGGTTAAAGACTTTAGTGAGGGAAAGAACTACAATCCCATGAAGCGTTGCAAACAGCATCATCAAACTAAAAATGAGAAATCTAGAACTCATTTAAAAATGACGATTACACACACATATATTCATACACACACAAACATGTTGAGCGTGTATAGTGAGAGTGGGTGGAGCTAAAGATCTCTTTTGGCGTGTTTTTCTTGTTCCAACACTCTGATTGGTGGAATTTATGTACAGCATAATGGGTAATGTAGTTTTTCACCATGAATTCCGCTGTTCAACATTTTAAAACTAAGTTGAAATAAAGAGAGTAAAGGCACAATATGTAATTTTTCTCCGCTAGAGGTCACTTATGCAATACAGAGGCGTAGTTTGATGATGTTATAACGTTAGCGTTGGCTCGATGGCTGCGGTGAGACATTTGTTGCAGACTGCAGTAAGATAGATCCATATTAGAGAATCATAATAGAATCAAGAAAACGAGATTCAAACAATAAGACTAAACGTGTTGAGCTATATAACATGATTAGTTTTCTATCTGTAAATGTATTCAAACAGTTGCTCACCTGTCTAATAAAACATGTAACATATTAAAGCATCTTTGGGGTTTCCATGGTTTCTACAAAATAAATCGAGGGTAAGGCAGGTATGATGTCATTGATAGGTCCATGTCCTGATTAAAATTGCTTATTTCTCTGGATTAAAACATTTGGGATAATGCAAGTACACAAGTCAACAAAACATAACACTATTCTAGTGGTTTTTGGATATTTGAATGCAGAAATCTTACTTATTGTGCCTTTAATAGAAGCAAATACCATCAACTAACAACCTCAAAGCTCGCAGCAGGACTGTCTTTGAAGTTATTGTTAAAAGTCAATTTCCCTATGGAGAAAATTAATGGAGTTTTTACTTCCGGAACCGAAAGTTGCACACTCTCACAAACTAATGTGTACACCATCACACACACACACACACACACACACACACACACACACACACAAGTACAATGATGACGCAAGCTACTGTGTCCCAAAACAAAGCATTACGCACAGACTCTGACAGCGCACGAGATTCATGTGATCATAACTGTGTGTTATGCGTTTGGGTTTTTGCACTAGGGGGGATTTAGAACTTTTCGATTCAATCCCGTCAAAATCATCTATTTTATACTCATATTGAAATTGAAACAAATGAGATGATGGACACTGGTGCAATATCCGGATCTTTATGTTTCTCTTTCTTTTCCAGCAGGAATGTCTAAACATTCATAAATCAAGATACATTTACTGAAGCAAAATGACTGAAGACAATGAGTCTTGTTTACTAAAAAATGAGTTTTTACCTAAAAAAAAAAAAAAAAAAAAAAAAGACCAATTATAATAAAAATAATCGTGTTTTCCCTTTGAATTAAGTAGACTTTTCTGACGTTGTGACAGCTGTAATAAGGTACAGCTAAAGGGATTGTCTATTGTTCCTCATGTGAAGCACAACGGCTCATTCTCTGATGGAGGAAATCTTCAACTCCCATACGAGCCAGTCGCCTGTTCATTTATTTCCCCAATCCTAAATGACTGTGATTACATTAACTCTGGACATATTAATTACAATGAGGGTTCTCATTTTCATACGTGCAGCTGAAGCATCAGGATTTGCATGCTGTAATTAATGATTTCTCTAATGAGATTTCAATAATTGAGAGTGTTAAAAATAACGCGTGTTTCACAGTCAGTGTCACGTTGTTGTTGTTTCCTCTAGGAGAAATAAAAAGCATTTCATTTCCATAAGTGAACGCTAGAAACGTCTAGTACCTTCATGCGGTTTGTTTAGTTGTGTGTGTTATTTCTAGTACTCTTAATCAGGGTTGGGGAGTAACGAAATACAAGTAACAAGTCACGTATTTAAAATGCAAAATTTGAGTAACTGTATTTCATTACAGTTACATTTTAAATGGGTGGTAATCAGATTACAGTTACATCTGAAAAGTGTTTTAGATTACCAAAGTGATTACTTTGAGTTTTAATGTCATTTAAACAGCGATTGGTGATTCTCTGACTCTGACCGTCTGAAAACGAGGAGTTAAGATTCATCAACATTTTAATACTTTTAAGAGGATCATAAAAATGTTGTTATTTTTATTTAGTTCTGTCCTGAACAAGACAAAATGACTGAATTTATAAAAAAATTGCCCAACTGTCAACTGAACTGTCCTGTCATGACCTGATGATCCACGACTGTTTTCATGTTTTGTGAGTCATTTTATAATTCACTCGTCACTGCAACTTTTTCTCACAATTTGTTTTTTCCCTCACAATTGTGAGTTTGTATTTCACAATTCTGACTTCTTTTTCTCAGAATTGCGAAATTTAAACTCACAATTGCAAATTATAAAGTCAGAATTGGGAGATATAAACTTGCAATACTCTTTTTTTCTTGCAATTGTGAATTTAGTATGTGAGTTTATATCTCATAATTCTGACTTTTCTCAATATTGTCAGTTTATATCTCATAATTCTGACTTTTCTCAATATTGTGAGTTTATATCTCATAATTCTGACTTTTCTCAATATTGTCAGTTTATATCTCATAATTCTGACTTTTCTCAATATTGTCAGTTTATATCTCATAATTCTGACTTTTCTCAGTATTGTGAGTTTATATCTCATAATTCTGACTTTTCTCAATATTGCGAGTTTATATCTCATAATTCTGACTTTTCTCAATATTGCGAGTTTATATCTCATAATTCTGACTTTTCTCAATATTGTGAGTTTATATCTCATAATTCTGACTTTTCTCAATATTGTGAGTTTATATCTCATAATTCTGACTTTTCTCAATATTGCGAGTTTATATCTCATAATTCTGACTTTTCTCAATATTGTGAGTTTATATCTCATAATTCTGACTTTTCTCAATATTGTCAGTTTATATCTCATAATTCTGACTTTTCTCAGTATTGTGAGTTTATATCTCATAATTCTGACTTTTCTCAATATTGCGAGTTTATATCTCATAATTCTGACTTTTCTCAATATTGTCAGTTTATATCTCATAATTCTGACTTTTCTCAATATTGTCAGTTTATATCTCATAATTCTGACTTTTCTCAATATTGTGAGTTTATATCTCATAATTCTGACTTTATAACTCGCAATTGCAAGTCATTTCAGATATAGATATAGTGTTATTCTAATTAAGGGTTTGTTCACACTTGTCATGTTTGGTTCGATTAAAACGAACCCTGGTGCGATTGCTCAGTTAGTGCGGTTTGTTTGAACACATGTGAACGCTGCCATCAGAACCCTGGTGCGGACCAAACAAGCGGACCAAGACCGCTAAAAAGATGGGTCTCAGTCAGAATTGTGAGATAAAAACTTGCAATTACCTTTTTTGTGTTTGTTTCACACTTATTAGTATTCCAAAGTATTCTTAAGTATTTAGATTAATTTACTAAACTTGAGTAATGTAACAAAATACGTTACAAATGACTTTTTAAAGCATGTATTTTGTAATCTGTAGTGAAACACATTTTAAAAGTAACCTACCCAGCCCTGCTCTTAAATGTCAACGAGTGTGTGGTGAGGCGGTCATCTATTAAACATCTCGTATGTCTCTCTTACTGACACATTTCAGGACAGCACATGCTGAGCTCAGCCCATTATTACCAGAACAAGCAGTGACACTGCATCCGCACCCCACCAAATTGGCAGATGCCGGCGAACAGGGACAGAGAGAGAGGGAACAAAACACTGAGAGACTCTCAACAGCCGCTCAGATGGAAATGTTCCCACTTTATCAGCGAGTGTAATTGCTGTCTTGTTTGGTTAAGAGATTAGGAGGTTGAGTCTCTTTGTGTGGTCTTGCTGATTGTACAAACAGAGGGCAGAAAACGCTTAAAACCCCACAGCGGCGGCTCTCGACTCTCGACTCAGACCCCGGGCGGTGGAGCTGGAGTGGGAAACAATCGAGTGACTGAAGAGATTCGTTTCAAAGCGGCTCATGTCAGAAGCAAGCGCTGAAGCTAATAGTTAAGCACATACACGGACGAGAGACACTAGAAAAAGCAGTTACAGAGAACAATGTTTCTCGCTCTGGGAAATGAGCCGTTTTCTCTTTACGAAGCCGATCAAATGACTTGTGTTGGTGTAATCGTATTGTGAATTTACAGTTTGGGGTCGGTTGATTTTTCAGTGTTTCTGAATGAAGTGCTCACTACATTTACATTACATTTTATTCATTTAGCAGATGCTTTTATCCAAGGGGAGCAATTCGGGGTTTCGTGCTTTGCTCAAGACCTTAGTTATGGTATTGAAGGTGGAGAGAGAGCTGTTCATTCACAATCCCCACCTTCAATCCCTGCCGGCGTGGGAATCGAACCAACAACCTTCAGGTTACAAGCCCGACTCCCTCACCATTAGGCCACGACTAAATAAAGCTGCATTCAATTGAGCAAATATACAGTTAAATAGTTGAACATATAGTAAAGTGTCATTTGTTCCTGCGATCAACGCTGAATTTTCAGCATCATTACAGTATTCAGTGTCACATGATCCTTCCGAAATCATTCGCTCAAGAAACATTTCTGATTATTCTCAGTTAAAAATAGGTTATATTTCTGTGGAAACTTTGATGCATTTTAGTTTTCATCATTCTTTAATGAATTGAAAGTAAAAAAATAAATAGTAAAGACATTTATAATGTTATTTATGTCACTTTGGATCAATTTAATGTGTCCTTGATGAATAAAAGTATTAATTTCACAAAAAATTACAACCTGCAAATGAATTTTATTGACTCAGTAACGGTAAACAATATTTTTGACATGAATAAACCTGTTTTAATCCAGCGATTGGGTTAATGTTTGACCCAACCTGCTGGGTAGTTTTATTTAACTCAACTATGGTTTAAAAATTACTGTATTCTTTGCTTAAAATGAACCCAAAGTATGTCAAAAATGAACATTTATTAAAAAGTTAACAATAATTAAAAACAGTACAATTAATTAAATTTCTTATTAATAAATGTTCACCTTTTGATTATTATTGTTGCCGCTTGTATGCGTCTTGTGTTCATTTTAATCCAGCCATATAGTCATTTTAAACAATAGCTGGGTTAAATAAAACTACCCAGCACGTTGGGCAAACGTTTAACCCAACATGTTAAAAACACCAAACTTTGGTTGTTTTTAAGTGTATAGAAGAACCTTATTCTACTATAAAGAACCTTTTGTTCAGTGAAAAGACTCCGTGGATATTAAAGGTTGGATCCATCGATGCAATAAAGAACCTTTTTTTTCTTTTTTAAAGAATGAAAGCAAGTGCAGGAACATCAGGCCAACCTCTCTCTTCTCTTTTCTTCTCTCCAGCGATCAGCGGCCCTCTTGTCACGGCGTCTCGAATCACTGTGACAAAGCTGGAGGATCATGTCTGATATCGTCAGATGGCCTGGAAAATTAAAAACCCAATTAAAGGAGCGGCGCGGGGGTCAGCTCTTCTGCATATCAAAAGACCTCCTCTGGCTATTCTGCTCAAATGATATTCGTTAACAGCTCACTTTTCCCGGCTGCAGCCGCCCAGCACTTAGAGAGTAATAAGTGCTTTCCAGCTCCGACCCACTGCAAAGCCTCTCCTCAACCGACGGGTCATTACCAAACTGTCATTTTTAGCCCTTTTCTGCTCCGCAGACCCGCACAAAGGTCTCGCAGACCCAGAATTAATGTGAAAATCTGATGACACGAGAAATGGCGTAGAAGAAGTAGAAATGGAAAGGAAAAGCTTTATTTGTTCTAATAGCACAATGATAACGTTAAAAGCCGCTCAGTCAAGAAACGCCACGTTTCTTTTGCGAGACTCTGGCACCATAATCACGTTTCATTGATTCTTGTACAGTGGAGAGGAATGGCCAGCCGGCTTAATGGGATTCATCTGGCTGTGGCGCATTAATATTCAGTCTAATGTTGCCGATAACAAGCTCAGGTCGTGAAGAACGGCCGGGCAGGAATCAAGCGCTGGTACACAAACACAAGCTCTTCGCCGACGGCCGGATTCTGACGCTACAGCGACGTGCAACGCTTCGAGACAATAACATGCAAACAATCTGAGACTCAAAACTTACACTGCAGAAAAAAATATGTTCCAGTAAAAATATCAAACATTCTTAAGCAGGGTTGGGGAGTAACGAAATACAAGTAACTTAGTTACGTATTTAAAATACAAAATGTGAGTAACTGTATTTCATGACAGTTTCATTTTAAATGGGTGGTAATCAGATTACAGTTACATCTGAAAAGTGTTTTAGATTACCAAAGGGATTACTTTGAGTTTTAATGTCATTTAAACAGCAATTGGTGATTCTCTGACTCTGACAGTCTGAAAAAGAGGAGTTAAGATTCATCAACATTTTAATACTTTTAAGAGGATCATAAAAATGTTGTTATTTTTATTTAGTTCTGTCCTGAACAAGACAAAATGACTGAATTTATAAAAAAAACTGTCAACTGAACTGTCCTGTCATGACCTGATGATCCACGACTGTTTTCATGTTTTGTGAGTCATTTTATAATTCACTCGTCACTGCAACTTTTTCTCACAATTTGTTTTTTCCCTCACAATTGTGAGTTTGCATTTCACAATTCTGACTTCTTTTTCTCAGAATTGCGAGATTTAAACTCACAATTGCAAGTTATAAAGTCAGAATTGGGAGATATAAACTTCTCATATTTCTGACTTTTCTCAATATTGCGAGTTTATATCTCATAATTCTGACTTTTCTCAATATTGTGAGTTTATATCTCATAATTCTGACTTTTCTCAATATTGCGAGTTTATATCTCATAATTCTGACTTTTCTCAATATTGTCAGTTTATATCTCATAATTCTGACTTTTCTCAATATTGCGAGTTTATATCTCATAATTCTGACTTTTCTCAATATTGCGAGTTTATATCTCATAATTCTGACTTTTCTCAATATTGCGAGTTTATATCTCATAATTCTTACTTTTCTCAATATTGCGAGTTTATATCTCATAATTCTGACTTTTCTCAATATTGCGAGTTTATATCTCATAATTCTGACTTTTCTCAATATTGCGAGTTTATATCTCATAATTCTGACTTTTCTCAATATTGCGAGTTTATATCTCATAATTCTTACTTTTCTCAATATTGCGAGTTTATATCTCATAATTCTGACTTTTCTCAATATTGTGAGTTTATATCTCATAATTCTGACTTTATAACTCACAATTGCAACTTTATGACACAATTCTGAAGGAAAAAGTCAGAATTGTGAGATAAAAACTTGCAATTACCTTTTTTGTGTTTGTTCCACACTTATTAATATTCCAAAGTATTCTAAAGTATTTAGATTAAGTTACTAAACTTGAGTAATGTAACGAAATACGTTACAAATTACTTTTTAAAGCGTGTATTTTGTAATCTGTAGTGAAATGCATTTTAAAAGTAACCCACCCAGCCCTGCTCTTAAGATACGTTTACTAGAGAAGCAAAATGAATGAAGATGTTAAAGGGATAGTTCACCCAAAAATGAAAATTATCCCATGATTTACTCACACTCAAGCCATCCTAGGTGTATATGACTATCTTCTTTCAGACGAACACAATCGGAGATATATTTAAAAAATATCCTGACGAGCTTTAATGGCAGTGAATGGGGGCCAAATTTTGAGGCCAAAAAAAAAATGCATCCATCCATAATAAATATAATCCACACGACTCCAGGGGGTTAATAAAGCCTTCTGAAATGAAGCCATGGGTTTTTGTAAGAAAAATATCCATATTTAAAACTAATATATATATATATGTGTGTCTTTGTGTCACGCCGAAAGTTATTATAGTTAATAAAGTAAAAACACGGAAGCTCAGTTGAGAGAGCGAAATGAAACACCGGTCATGAATTAGAAGACTAAAATGATATTATTTAAATAGAAATGTCAGAGGATTTCAATATAAGAGAAGAGGAGCTTGAGTTTTTTGCCCAGCTGTATTTGTTTGAACCGCGAGAGACGTCAAAGCTCACAACATCCTGCGTCAAACCTTGCTTCACTCTTTTGGCGCGAGTCGACTTGTATGCGTACGGTCATCTGGCGGAAGCTTTTTCTTGCAAAAAACCATCACTTCGCTTCAGAAGGCCTTTATTAACCCCCTGGAGACGTATGGATTATTTTTATAATGGATGGATACATTTTGTTTGGCTTCAAAACGCGGCCCCCATTCACTAGCATTATAAATCTGTTATTAGGAGCAAGCCTGTTTTTAAATTGTGTTCGTCTGAAAGAAGATAGTCATATACATCTAGGATGGCTTGAGGGTGAGTAATTTTCATTTTGGGTGAACTATCCCTTTAAGTCTTAAAAATGCATAAACCTGAAGTGACTTTAAGCTTAAGAGAAGCAAATATCCACTAATAGCGTATGAAAAATAAACTTGTTTTTCAATTATTTTTTCTGACCCCAATAGCAGATTTTATTTTGTCGAGAACATTTATGCTTAAAACATAAACGTAATTTAAATAAAGAAAAAATAAATGTATTTTTGTTCTTGATTTAAGCTTAAGCTCACATTTTCCGTCAAACTCTTCACTCATTGTATCTTGATTCAATAATGTTTGTGCAGCAAAACAAGACAAAAACGGCGAGGAAGAAGATCTTGTTTTGCAGTGTGAACGCGAGCTCACATTAAGTGCCCTTTTTCATCCAAAGATTGTTTTTTTTTTCCTTTTCAGCTTTTTTCTTTTATTCAAGCAATTGACAAGTCAGGTCTTTTAGCCTCATCTCATTTACATTTAATGGCATGATAATACACATTAGCAGACTATTTTAAATAATTACATCCTCACAACCCTCTCCCCCCCGCAACCTTTTTTCTCCAAAATGTGCCTTTTTCTCTCTCTCTTTTTTAGAACTTTCATATTTCAAAGTGCAATAATAGCAA
Source organism: Zacco platypus (assembly GCA_038088235.1). Classification (NCBI taxonomy): domain Eukaryota; kingdom Metazoa; phylum Chordata; class Actinopteri; order Cypriniformes; family Xenocyprididae; genus Zacco; species Zacco platypus. The sequence continues at coordinate 2,172,298 of CM076069.1, read as the reverse complement.
GTGCTTCTGTCATGGAAACAATATCTAATACGTGAGCCGAAAAGGGAAGCAATTTTCCAACGGTGACTGGGGGTGAATAGGACATTAAGTCCTTTTCTCTGCTGCTGTTGGGTATTTTCTCTGTCAGTTGACGAGGGTTGGCTGTGAATGCCGGGGAGTTAAAGACGGCAGCGGTGACAGCTCACCTGTCAGAGCAGCCCGAGCCCGTTTCATTCCGCCTAAAATTGGAAATATCCCAGCTGCGAGACGGGAGAGGGCTGGAAAATCATCCCGAGCCGTTTGTGCTAAGAAGCGTATGCACACGCGGCTGCCTGCGTTAACAAGCCGAGAGATGGAGTGAGATACGGAGGGGCTGAAGAGAGAGAGAGAGAGACAGGCTTGTTGACAGACAAATACTGCAGCGTCAGCAGAACCACACGGACCATCAATTATCAAACCAGTGAGAATTGATTACCTACAGTTTGGACAGATTCATAGATACCGAGTCAATGATAGTTGACAAATAACATGAGCGTCCCGATTTTAAGGGAACATGTCTGTTTTAACCACCGTTTTGCATTTTTCAAGTTCACGTCAGCAAATCAATACAAATTTTGGGTCTTGTTACATCTGGTTACTCTAGTAATAACTATAAATTATGCATAAATACATAAACTAACGCAAACCCTAATCCTAAATCCTTAAATAATTCATTAATATGACTCAGTATATAAACGTATATTACACTGTAACAAGAACACCTCAAAATAAAGGGTCACACTAAAGGTGTCGTTGTTACACTCTAATTATTCATTGAAGTACGGAGTAATATTAATGAACTAGGAACTGGGTTAGTTGCATGTAATTATGCATAATTTATAGTTATTCCTATTGAAACTACATGTAACATATGTAACTATGACACTGTATAATAAAGTGTTACCAAATAAAGTGTAACATTTAAAAATAAGGGCCGAGTAATATTAATTAACTATGTACTTACTACAGGGTTAAGGTTTGGTTTATGGTTAGTTGCTCATAAATATGCATAATTTACTGTAATTACTAGTACATGGTTATTATAGTGCAGGGTTATTATTATAACTAAAACTAAAGCCATAAAAAACTGAAATAAAATAAAAAAAAAAAATATATATATATATATATAAAAACTTACATTTATTTTATTTCCACTAGTTGCTGATTTTCTCAATTTCATCATTTTAACTTGATGTAATAACTGTATAGACATCTTAAAAAAAAATTAACTGAAATGAAAACGGAAAAAGATATTAACATATAATTCACAATATTAATAAAAACTATGATTGTATCTCAATGACAACATGTTTAACGCAAGTCACGTTAAAATTTGAGTTTCCCAAATACATCACAACATCAAATCCATAATAAGAAAGAAAAATATTTTTATGTTACATATAATATTATGTAATTGCAGGACACTGGCGATGTTTCCATCCATAGTTTAAAATGTAACTTTATAGGTAAAAAATTGTAATACGGCACAAAACATTTGCAAATAAAGCAACTTTTCCATCTCAAAATCATCACTTCCTGTGAAATTAGCGCAAAATATCAGTCATAAAAATGGAAGTTACTGCAATCGAGCTCTTTGTCCCTCCATCATAAAAGAGTTTCAGCGTCTCAGATGAAACACAACAAACGCTGTCATGTTCTCTTGCGTTCGGATGCTGGTGTTTGTGAACAGAACCGCGTGAGACGCTTCCGGACAGAATTAAACCGAATCATTCTGATGACTGACTGCTTTCAGAACCATCGATCCAACATTTGAGATGCTGCGTTGTGATTGGTCCGCTGGTTAGTCCAGTTAGCCAATAGAGGAAAAGTCACGTGAGCCTTTAAGGGATTTATTCGGAAAATGGGTTTCCATCGTAGTTTATGCGCATGTCTGCTTCTCGGATAAAAAAATATCCGCCATACGCTTTTTATGCACATTTTTAAATGTATGTGCGTCTTGGTGTTTCCATCCCGTGTTTTTTTATATCATATCCTAAAATTCGAATAGAAGTAGGTGGATGGAAACACAGATGTCCCGACAGCAGTGCGCCTCATAATGCCCAAAACGAAGTGTGTGTACAGTAGAAAGGTGTTTTATTCCGTCACTCAGAGTTGCTCATGAGGAAGAATAATCACGGCTCCCTCTCTGAATCTTTCCACTGTACTGGTCAAACAAATTAAATTACTGCTGCAGTATGTGAGTAATTTTATGTAAATTACAGTGTTAATGTTCTGCGTGGCGCCGCTGCTGGCTGTGGACGTTTTATTGTTGTGTTCTGTGGTCCATCTGTAATGAACATGTACTGTATATCTTGCTCAGTTCTGCCTCCTCCTCCTCCTCCTCCTCCTTCACAGCGCAATCATATTTCTCCGGCCCTCCGTCGGTTTGGCTCGCGGCTGACACAATTAAACCCGTCAGAAGATGTTACAGGCGCGAGCTCCACACCGACAGGCCTCTCGTTGCTGCTTTAGGACGTGGATCTGTTTGCCTAAGTGAAGCACGGCAAAAACCATGTTCTTAATGAGCCAGAAAAAAACATCAATACATCCTCAAAACAACATACATCTTCCCGAGAAGGAAAACCGTGTCAGATTTTGAGGCTTGTTGTCAGAGAATATATCCTGAAGTGCATTTCATCTCGTGGATCTGGCAGATTTTTACTTCATTTGTTTGTTTCACTTGAAATATCAAGAATGTTATGTGGAGTTTTGATAAGACAAAGTTGCCTGTATGATTACTGCGGATATTTAAGGAAAGACACTACAGGAGAATAGGGCAAAGATTTAATAATAACAGATTTGCCCAAGACAAAAACGTTATTTCTAAATGTTGTAAAGATCCAGTTTTTTTAAATGTTTTAAAAGTGATTATATATATATATATATATATATATATATATATATATATTATATATCACTTTTAAAACATTTAAAAAAACTGATTTATAACCTGATTTATCATTTTATATATATATATATATATATATATATATATATATATATATATAAAATGAACTTTATAAGAACGTTACTTTTGAATGTTCTGAATGTTCTAAAACAGAGCAACATTTAAAAAAGGTTAGACAGACTAAAATGTTCCATGAACGATGTATAAATAACATTTTTGCACTGATATAAAACAAGTTTCCTGAAATGTTATGCTTAAATATGCAAATGAGGCATTATCTAAATTAAACATTCACTAATTTGCATACATTTCCAGAACATAAATCTGAACATTGGATGAAGCCGGGTTCATAATTGTTGACATATTAAAGTTTTTACATTTGGGATTTTTATCACTCCATAAATCAGAAAATACTGTCAACAGACAGAAAAAAATCATTTTCACCATGTTTTTCAGGAGTAGAAATTTTGTATAAATCAGGTTATGATATATGTACAAACCTTCAGAATGTAGATATGAATAAAAATGTAAAGTTTGGTGGAGATTTCTGACTTGTAATTAAAATCTATAGATGCAAATAGATAACTAAACACTTAAATGTGTATTTTGGATGTTTTTTTTCCACTATTCTGATGTTATGCATGCTGACCAGCGCATGAAAACACACTGATTTTAGCATCTTGATGTCTCTAAAGAAAGGCAGAGATTTAATTTCATGTACAGTAAGAGGTGAATCAGTCGTTAATATAATATAACAGGTTAGTCCAGCTGTTTTTACATCATGTGCGGGTGAATACAGAGCGATGTTATATGTTACGGCGGTTCCTCTCCTCACCAAGATTACAATTTATGTGCAAACGGGCGGCTGAAATTTACACCAGGTTTTTCTTGCAGTAATCTGTGGAATGAAGAAGTGTATCCTTGTATTTCATTAACTCCTGCCTAATGACATCAGCGCGTCTCTCCACAGGGTCTGCTGACGGAGCCGTCGTGAGCGCCGAGCAGAAATTAATGCGCCGGGGTTAAACGCTGGAACTAACTCGTGTTTCAACAAAAGGCCAGCCATTACAGCGAGCCATAAAAACCATTAGATCCATCTTGATTTCACACGCCTCCAGTTTCTGCTTTTCTGTCATTTTCTTTTTCTGTATTTGCTCATCAAAAAATGATCAGAAAAGGTTCTGTATGGAACTGTAAAGGATCATCCCACATTAAGGGTTCCCATCATTTTATGGATTTAGTTTTCAAATTAATTAGGGGTCAAGCCCCAAATTCACTCGTGTTTATGCTCATAACTTTTGACGTGCAAGTCCTAGAAACAAACTGCTTTTTCCCCCTCCGATTCCATGGCTCATGCCGATTCGTCATGAAAATTTTTCCACCATTTTGAACCTACTTTTTTTCGAAATCTTGGCGTGTTTGTCCAGTTTACACGAAATTTGGAATGTAGCATCTACTCACACTCCAGGCAAAAAGTTATTAAAAGATTTTTGATTGGCCAATCCGTTCATGCAGCGCGTCAACGAATTTGATGGCGAGCGTGCAAAAATGGATTTGATGCTGCATCTTCACAATGATTTGGTGTTTTGGCACCAAACTTGGTATACGTCATTACAGGCATGAATTGGTGGGAGATGCATAGTATCGTTACAGCGCCACCTACTGGTGCTGAGATAGGAAAAATGGCTACTTTTGCTAATAAGTTTTTAATGTCATGTCCCAAAATCATGAGGATGCTTAGATTCCTTATCATAAGGATCTCCTTAGATTCCTTGAGGCATGTCGAGTTGAATGATATCCAATTTTCCTTGGTTGGCCGTTTTGCAAGTCGGCCATTATGAATTTTGTCATAAAATGCTGCGTTTTACAAACGCGTGAACATATTGTTACAAAACTCGGTATGATTCATTGAGTCAATGTTCTGAGAGGACCTGCAAAGTTTTAGGTCAGCGCCCCCTAGTGCTCAAGAGATAATGAAATTTATGAAAATGCTTATAACATATGAAAATTCAACATATTGTCATTTAACTTGCATTAGGTTCTACCATACTTACTGTCAGCCACTTTGAATTTTATTCAAAACCTACTTTTTAGAACTCCTCCTACAAAATTTGGTATATACCATCTACAGACACTCAAGACTAAAAGTTAAAAGATTTTTGATAGACCCAACCGTTGTTTTATACTGTGTCAACAAATTTGACTGCAAGCATGCCAAAATGGATATGCGTCTGTATCTTCGCAAACGTTGTGTGTATTGGCACGAAATTTGGTACACGTCATCACAGGCATGACTTGAGGGTGCATGCAGAGTTTCGTCATAGTGCCACCTTTTTTTTTTCTAAAAGCGAGTGTCATGTCCACATGGATCAGGGTTTCAATGGTTTTTAATGATTAATTTCCGACAGGACAAAATGATACTATGCAGAGCAAAGTTTTTCTCTGTAAATTCTGACAAAACCCCATCTGGAGGACTGTGAGTAGAACAGGCTTCAGTGATAACAGGTCTGATTCATACGGTCCCATAAAATGATACAGAATTAACGAGAAAACCAACTGAACTGAAGCGGAAATGAGCTCGTCTAGAGAAGCTCCCGGTCCTGCTAATTGGAAGATCATTTTCATAAAAGCTTTCGACAGTGTCTGTCCTTCACTTTCTCCGTCTGCAGATGAACTGGAGCGCAGACTTTGCAGAAACTCAAAAGTCCACAGGTGTAATCGACTCGTTTTCCAGCCGTGTTTGTCCCCCTAATTAGCCGTTCCCCCTTGAGCTGTAACAAGGGCCCTAACGAGAGTGTTTTTTGCAGTAATAATCGCTGCAGATACCTGCGGGGTGAGAGCGCACTGCTGTTTCTCATCCTGTCAGGCAAACTGTGGAGCGCTGGGGCTTAATGATCCTGAAAACAAGACTGGGGGTGAAGCGTGCCAGCCGTCCCGCCACTGCGTCTATGCGCACTTAATCTAGGTATTTCAATGTTTCTGCCGATTTTCCCTCTGTGCAAACGGGAAACAGTCACACCATCAGTGATGAAACATTTGGTAGCGCTGGTCTTGATTAGACTAGTATCAGAGCTGGATTCGACCAGCTGACAGCACTCCTGCATTATCATCACTTTACAGCGCTTTGTACAATACAGATTGCTTAAACAGAAAAATAGCAGTGCTAATGTTGCAAAGTGCATCAATTATGAAGCTAATTCAGTTCAGCTGTAAATGGTGTCATTATTCAGATCAATTCAGCTCAAGTTTTGTGCTCATCTAATATGAGTGAATGGTGTTAAAGCTCTAATATTACCGAATATTAATGATCTTTTAAACCTCTCATCCATAATATATGTTCTACAAACCTAAAGACTTGGTTTTCTGCTAGATTTACACTGATTTAAGCAGATCACTGTTTTTGGTTTTGTACACTAAAAAACATACTGGGTTAAAAACAGCCCAAGTTGTGGGTTGAAAATGGACAAACTCAGTGACTGGGTGGTTTTAGCCCAGAAATTGGGTTAAATGTTTGACTCAACCTGCTGGGTAGTTTTATTTAACTCAACTGTTGTTTAAAAATGACTGTATTGCTCGCTTAAAATGAGCCCAAAGTATTTTGGAAATGAACATTTATTAATATGTTTATTTAGTTTAATGAAAAATAATTAAACTTAAATTGCTTATTAATAAATGTTCACCTTTTGATTAGTACCGTTCCCTCTAGTAATTATGTCTGATTTTAAATTTTGGGTTCATTTTAAGCAAGCAATACAGTAATTTTTAAACAATAGTTGGGTTAAATAAAACTACCCAGCAGGTTGGGTCAAACATTTGGGTCCATTTTCAACCCAACTTTTTAGAGCGTACATTATCCTAATTTGCTGTAACTGCATATTAAAATGATCTGTGTAATAATGAAAAATATAAACAATAACATTTTATGGTTACACTTCATTTTAAGGTCTTCTTGTTACACTTAAGTACTGAGTAATATTAATAAACTACATGTACTTATAGGATTAGGGTTAGTTGCACGTAATTATGCATAATTTTTCATGCAACATCTGAAACAAACACACTAAAATAAAGTGTTATCCAGGTTATAATTATCATTCTAAGCCTGATCTGTAAAATAAAAGCGTTTCCTCAACTCAAAATGTGCTGCAAATTATAAAATCCTTATTGTTGAGGCCAGTCTAGCTGTGATGTGCATCATGGGAATATGGCAGCGAGGACAGAGAGAAGGATGGACGGATAAAGGAGGAGGAAGGCATCACAGATGTGGTGTGGAGCCTGAGGCGTGAGGCGTCATTACCGTGAGAGTCTGATGAAGACTGCCACTGAGAGAAGAATATCCGGATCTGTCCCCTGACGCAGGGCGTCCCGACTGCTCACTATCTGAAGACAAGCAAAGATGCTTCGGTAAACAGCTGATAAGTTAAAAAAAGAGAATAAACACTGCAAAGATCTTCTTCCTCAGTGTTTCTGCCTCGTTTTCCAGCACAAATATAGAAACATTCCTAAATCAAGATCCATTCTGGAGAATGACTGAAGCGCAATTTTCCGATGGAATCGGAATAAATTCAAAGGGAATTTTTTTTCAGAGAGCTGTTCTTGTTTTAAGCACAATCTCACTTCATTTGGATGCATTTTTCACCTCATTTTTGTTTCTCCAATAAAATCTTGATTTGAGAATGTAGATATTTGTGCTGGAAAACAAGACACTGAGGAAGAACATCAGTTTTTGACGACACTGGATTGGGATTTCAGAAGGTTAGTGTCAGCGGGAATAACTGGCATTATTTGTATACATCTATGACATCTTTCTTTCGGGAATAAGCCTCGAATGAAGGTTGAGAAATATTGGCTAAGACTTGGAAGCATCGCGGGAATCGCACTGGGAACAAAGCAAACGTGCTTGACGTTTCTACAGTACAGAACGATTAAAAAGCATCTGAAATGCCTCCACACCAACATCAAACTAATTTCTTAAAAAAAGGACACGCATTAGTCGGATACGAACACAAAAAGTGAGCGCTAACCACTCGCCATCTGGCTCCCGCCCAAGCCAGCGGTCGCAAAAGAGAACAATAGCGCTCGTTTGGATCATTTATCATGCTAGTGAGCTCGATTTACTCGTGCTTCCATGAGACCCGCTCATTAAGACTAGTGAACATTCACACAGGGTTCACACACAACATCATCCCAATGAAAGAAGCGAACGGAGGCAATCCGAAGAGAAAGATTGAGTAGGTGTAGCGCTCGCTCTGAGCTATGGTAATGGAAGTGCAGCGGTTCGGCTGGAGCATGTGACTGAACTGAAGGCAGCAGATGTCTTGTGCGGAGGCTCTTTGTTGCCAAAGCAGCGGGAACCCGCACTTCTGTTGGCGCACTTCACACTGCATTCATTTGCCTGCCAGCTGCGAATTTAGCAGCAACTTTTCATCTCATCTGTCGGCACAGACACCAGCGCAAAGTTTTCACAATTAGCGAGATCCAAAAACAGACGCTAAAAAAGTGGTTGAACATTTAGTCGGCGTGTGGTAAAGTGCATCCTAAAACAGGCTGTCACATATCTTTACAGACTAGAAGACGGTAGGACCTTGAATCGAAGCAGACTCGACAACTAAAAATCAAAGTTTGCCTCTCAAGCGGGATCAAAGAGCTTCATCGTGGACTGCTCTCACTTACCAATAGATCATTCTGTCATCATTTACTCACCCTAATTTCATTCCAAGCCTTTCATTTTTCTGTGAAAGATTTCGAAGAATGTATCGGGCAGTATTTTCCACGCAAATACTTTCAAGTGCCCAAAAGTTTAATGAAAGCCATATAAAAGGCATTAAAATGGTGGTCTAGTCCTGCACTACACTCCAAGTGTTTGCAATTCAAACTGAAAAAAACGAGTCGTGACCGAATCATTTAAACTGAATCATGAGTCAAAAGAACAAATAATTCGTCACAATTCATATATCAACCACTTTTATGATATTCTCAGGGCCGGTTCACACAGAACACGTTTGTGTTGTTGAAAACGCGAGACACTGGTCAACGGAATGAAAAAATTGCAAGGTCTTGAGACGTGTTTATTAATAGTTGAACTCGTTTTAACTTGAGCATCACATTTTTTACAACGCAGGGTCATTCGCGAGACCCGAACGCAACGGTTAAAGATGTCCGTCCAGCGCGTTTACAATGAAAAACAATGGAAAAGTAGTGCAGTGGAATGGAAAAACACATTCTGTTTAAAACTAATTAAATTAATAAGTTAACTTTATTAATTAAAAATAATAATTAATTAAAATTTGCTGAGAATTCATGTCATGTCATCCAAGATGTTTATGGCTCACTTTCTTCAGTGGAAAACGTTCCAGGATTGTTCTCCATATAGTGGACTTCACTAGGGTTCAACGGGTTGAAGGTCCAAATGTCAGTTTCAGAGCAGCTTCAAAGATCTACATGATCCAGACGAGGAATAAGAGTCTGATCTAGAGAAACCATCGCACATTTTATACAAAAAAGTTATATGTTTGACTTAGTCTTTGTAAACACTGGATCGGAACTTCCTCCTACATCACGTGTGACCGTTCTAACGTGATTACGTAACGTGTGGAGTGTCACAGAGCAGTGCAAGACCAGCATTTGTCGTTCACCTTGAGTAAATTATCAATAAATATTCATTCTGAAGAGAATTAATCCTTTACTCTCATTATTAGAAACAGTGGTCAGGGGTTTCACCTTTAGATTTTCACAGAAGAAAGTCAAATGGGTTTTTGGATGTTTTTACACAATACGACTCATTTTGTGCACATTTAAAGACACCTTTGTATATAAAATTTCTCCTTTTACTTCCCCTGGTCGAAAAGTAACCTCATTGCCCTGGGCTGTGATATATTTCACATTTTTATGCCCTTCCCTCCGTCTTGTTAACTCGGATGTACATCATTGGATTGACCTTGCACAATTGGTTTAAATGGAACACCCTCATGATCACTTGGAAATCAACCCTTTGCAAAGCCCCGCCCCCTTTAGTTACTGTTGCTATGTCCGCTTTCACGCCACACATCATGTTCTCACACAGTCAAAAATACATCGAGGAGCAAAGAGGACACTGACAACGTATGAAACAGTTTCATATTTCAAATATTGTAATGTTTTAAAGAAGTTTAATGAATAAATAGCGTCTAGTGTGTGTTTAATGTGTGGTGACAGATCGCTGTAGCTCCTCGTGAACCGATCATCTCTTCATACTAGTTCATTTATAGCATCAAATAAACATGAATGAACATCAGAAGGAATGTTTCTTCAAGACGTGATTCAAGTTCACCAACGTTAATCTACTAACTCCCCTGACTGATGGACAAAATGGAGGATTCGGGGTTATGATTGGTCAGATCGCCTGTCAATCAAACTGAAGGATCAATTGGATTTATTATTCATCAATCATCCTTTGAATTGTTTTATGCACTGTTTTTATATGCCTATATATATATATATATATACATATTATATAGGCATTATATATATATATATATGCCTTGGGCTGTTAGGGAAAACTTAAATAAAAAAAGATAACACATTTACTATGACTGTGTACAAAAACGGCCATCTTAAAGTAGCTTCAAGAATGATCTAGAAAATCTCAAAATAATTCATAGACTAAAGTTGTGTGCGTTGGGAGTAAATTATTTGCGGTGTCATCACATCACTTCCCTGCAAAGGTGAAAACTATGTGAAATGAGAATGTTCACTGAATAAAACAGGTGAAGTGAAATGTACTGCACACTAAGGTCATTCACACATCTGGGACAGTCCAGTGAGGCCAAATTAGCATCACAATGTGACATCAAATGTACTCACCGAGAAGCGCGTTCATTCATTTTGCATCGTCCTTTTGGTAAACAACTGCATCACGTGTCACTGAACGGATTCGCGGGTCGCGGAGTGTCACTCACGTTCGATGCAATATGTTCAACGAATTTTCACGGACAAAATTCGTCAATTCCCATAAGAATCCACACGATCCTGCATTTCACGTAACGACGAAAGATTTCCGGGTTTATAACGGAAAAGTTCGTCACGCGGATTCGCAGCGTCGACCGACCGAAGTGATCGGCGCCTCATACATCGCTTCGCTATTGACAACATTGACCTTTTCGCCAACATTTCGTCGAATGAGGCTTATGTTTACTCGTTCTCCTGTGAAGTAGCCACCTGATGCTAACATCTCAACGGCAAACACGCTTCTGCTTCCGGTCCAGTTTGCGTTCACACTTCACACCGAAGTCCCACCGCAGTTTTGAGGAAATTATCCAGAATCAAAGCCAAGTGATATTAATTTGTTTCTAAGGGAAAAGATGCTGATATTTACTGCATGATTATAAAACCTAGCCCTAAGCAACATGTAAAAATAAGCAGAAAAATAAATAAAAACATAAAACATGCTATCACGGGACCCCGAAGACCCTCAACCGTGTGAAAGATCAGAAATCTTAACATCTATCATTTTTGACCTTTTAAAGACAAGGCAAGGTTCGTGCTGTATAAACCCCTACTGGGGTTACTGATGCTTTTGTTTGTTTAGCCTATTGTTATGGGATTATTGGTAAAAAAAAAATTCACCAACGTTAATCTACTAACTCCCCCTGCTTTGTCGGACAAAATGGCGGATTCTGAGTTATGATTGGTTAGATTGCCTGTCAATCAAACTGCCTGCGAAGGGTCAATTGGATTTATTATTTTACAATCCTTTGAACATCCTTTGAATTGTTTTATGCACTGTTTTTATATGCCTATATATATATATATATATATATATATATATATATATATATATATATATATATATATATATATATGCCTTGGGCTGTTAGGGAAAACTTAAATAAAAAAAGATAACACATTTACTATGACTGTGTACAAAAACGGCCATCTTAAGGTAGCTTCAAGAATGATCTAGAAAATCTCAAAATAATTCATATATCACAGACTAAAGTTATGGGATGGGAGTAAATTATTTGCAGTGTCATCACATCCGGATTTGCCCTGCAAAGGTGAAAACTATGTGAAATGAGAATGTTCACTGAATAAAACAGGTGAAGTGAAATGGGATTATTGGATTGCATTTATGCCACCTCTAAAAAGACTGTGGGAGTCATAACATTTAACACGTGGCTGTGAAAGTAGTGGATTTAGTGCATATTATTTTTCAATCAGTTTCAAGAGCAGTTTTGAACACTGAATGCTACGGTGGACACAGACTGTACTGTATATCTGACATTTTTTGATCATGTACAAGCATTTTTTGCCTTGTAAACTTAAACATTTCGTTTACTTCGGAGTCCAGGAAGTCATCTCGAGGAGACCCGCAAAATCGTGGCCAAAGTTTTACAATTCGTCCCCTCAGTTCATAAACCATACTCATAGATTCTTAAATTGTTCCCTCGGTTTTACAAATTGTGCTCACGGAATAATAAAGCGTTCCCACAAATTTCCAATCCGTGTGCTCAGATTTGTAAACCGTACCTTCAATTTTTCAATCCATTCCCACAAATTCATAATCTGTGTGCATGTTTTCGCAAGCCGTTCACACTGCAGTTAAGGATTAGGAATTATTACAATATTATTATTATTATTTTACTACATTATCATATAAATCTACTGCAAAAGCAGTCAATGTAACCGATAGGTGAGCCATAGTCGATCACTCGGCACTGAGTGCAGTTTGCTTGATTCTCCTCACGGCCGTGTAAATCATGATCATTTGACTAATATAATGCATGTTAAATGGCTAGTTTTATCAGCTGAGAATTGCTTTTGTCTTGCTCATTATCAAGACATGCTTTGGAAAAATAAGTACAATTGAAAACTGAAATGCATTTTGCCCTTGTATTATTCGGTTATAGAGAGGTCACGTTTTGCTGCTTCTCATCATTGTGCAATTAACCAAAAACAGACAAGCATGTGTATAAATGGCAAACCGAGACTTTCCAGCCCAAACTGGGGTGATGTTTCCAATGCAAGGGCTCACTGAAAACATCCTGGCTTCATTGAAGAACAGAGCATATTCCTTCCTTCATACAGTGTCACTTTGACATGTGTGCAGTAATGAGAGAACATTGTGTTTTCAACGCTCGGGATGATAAAAAGTTTTTGATTAAAGCGAGGGACGTTGAGTTAGACTCGGAGGCGGAAGCGGCATGTCGAGCGAGAGGATTCATCTGCAGGGAGTGTTTTACCGTCTCTCCTGTTGAAACGCTGCCCTGTGAGTAATGGCGTGTCCATCAGAGAGGATCTCGGGCCATTGCTGGGATTTTCCTGGGCGGTAATACATAAGCTGGGGACAATAAAGGATTCATAATGTATAGTTTTAGCTCAGTCATTTCAGCTGTTGTACAAGGAGCGGTATTAAAGCAATTCCACACTATGGGCTCCATACATGACAGCAGCTATTGTCATACCGTGTCTCTGAGGAGAGCCGCCCTCGCTTATACATATTCACACAACGTCTCTATAAGATGAGCGCTCGTCATGCGGCGGGTTCTGTAATTGCTGCAAATCATGCGTTTCCAGTGTCTTAACACTTCAGAGTTGAATTAATACTGCTAATAATAACACAATCTATTAGTTGTCTATTGGTGTCTGAGAGGCAGCTGTCTAGGTTCAGATTGGACTCAATTTGACTTTATGCATCTCAAAATGGATGGCAGATGATATTTTTCCACGTTATCCATTGAAAAATCATCTCCTTCAACCTGAGATGGGACTAGTAAAACAGTTGATTTTACCCCATTAGACAACAACAACATAATCTCTCTTTAATGTGTTTAGGTCATTGAAGAATAAGGTTTTTAAAAGTGTAAAAAAAAAAAAACATAATGGAGATATAATTAATTTTGAAGTTTTATTAAGTGTTAACAATGAGATATTGTGGTTTCTATAATCAATTAACACTGCTTTTGACATTTTTATGACACTTTTGGTTATACCAAATGATGTTTTCAAACAATGCTAACAAGTTATCTAGCTAGCTAGCTAGCAAAAGCACAATCAAACATTTTATATTTAGTATAAGTTTTTAAAATATTACAACATTTTCCATGTTTTATAGTGGTTGTACCAAATGACCTGACATTTTTTACAAGATGGACAAAATTTGTCACCAAAAAAGTTATTTGAAATTTTTTTTCGGTTTTACCGTATGACACTTTTGGTTATACCAAACGATGATGTTTTCAAACAATGCTAACAGGCTATCTAGCTAGCTAGCTAGCAAAAGGACAATCAAACATTTTATATTTCGTACAAGTTTTTAAAAATATTACATTTTCCATGTTTTATAGTGGTTGTACCAAATGACGTGATGTTTCAGGACATGTGTATGAACAAGTGAAAACATGAATTTCTCAAATAGTTAAAAGAGAGTTAGTTAGTTTGCTTCACGACCATGTGGTCCTTTGCAGGTGCCTGAATGATGTCACATCCTGTCACATGATATTGACCAGATGACTTTGTTTCAAAATGGTCCTTTATATTGTTTACTCCGAATGACATCAGTGAAATGAATTTTTCCAGACATTTTTTCTCATAATAAAGCACCGACTTCTACACAGTGCAAATGGTATTAAAATTATGTTGATATATGATGTTATAAAATCATGGCGGGTTAAAAAAATATATACATTCATTAAATTTTACGATATTTTAATCACAAATGAAATGGCTGTGCTGGCCTTTCGACGGTTAAACCAAATGACCCATTTGTATTTACACTCGCCACAAGCATTTATTTTTTTTATATAAATGTTTCTTTATGGTCTTGTATTTTGTTCTGTTTTCTCTGCCCTGCAATGCAACATGTGTTTGATAATCTAAAACATTTTCCAAATGTAAAGGTTTGTGGTGATGTCATTTTGGATTATTATAGCAATATAATTAAAAAAACCTGAATTCAACTGAAGTCAAAAAAACGAATTACACCACGGTCACGTGACCTCAGCATCATTAAACTCGTTCAGTCTTTATTTGGAAACATTTCCCCTGAAACTCTGAGTTCGAATAGTTTGCTAGAGCTCGATTATAAACCGCGAAAGTGAGTAGATGAGTGTCACGTGACGTTTAATGAACCTCACGACCTCTCTAGTCTCATTTAGACACTTTTCCAAGACAAGTAAAAACTTTAAAACAATCACAAGAGAGGTATTAATGCTGTATTTTAGAGTAAAACGTGACAATATTGTGAGCTTGGGTTCACCACTGACCCGTTGAATTCAGGACGATGGAAGCGGAAGTGCTAAAATGCAACTTGTTTATGCGTTTTGGACGACAGTAACATCACTGTATGTTCTCTAATGTAATCTTCTTAATCTGACGTCATATCAAACTCAATCAATTAACTGACCGTTAATCAGCCGCTGCGATGACATCATGCAAACCGTTTCACGTTCGAGTCGGTTATGGCTGGAAGGAACGATTCGTTTTCGTGAAGCAATGCATAGTTTT
Organism: Zacco platypus; assembly: GCA_038088235.1. Classification (NCBI taxonomy): domain Eukaryota; kingdom Metazoa; phylum Chordata; class Actinopteri; order Cypriniformes; family Xenocyprididae; genus Zacco; species Zacco platypus. Next base: position 2,156,889 of record CM076069.1, on the reverse strand, counting down.
AACAAATAATCCCCTACTAGTCTGTTTTTAATGGAATTTATAGCTTCATTCATTACCCTTTTTGTGTAAGTAATTATTTCTAAAATACCAAAGAGCCATCTTTTCTGTCCCGGCCGTTTTCGGCGGCTGATTTACGGGGCTGATTCGGCTCTGATGCCGTCTCGGCGAGGTGTGACATTTCAAAATATTTATAGCTCTGGCACATTAAGGGCTTCCCTCTGAAGGTGACCGAATGCTCTTCCCTCAGCTGCTTAATTAATGCAATCCGCTGCTTGCACTTCTGTCTAATTTATCCACTCCGTACTGTCGGACATGCCCGGAATGGCACCGGACACCAGAAAACACACCATAAACAAGCAGCGCTTCCCAGAGCCGGATCCTCTGCAGTGCGAAACCGGAGAAGGTTCCACACCGAAGCACTGAATCTTTAATATTTTATCGATCCGATCTAAACCTTCTGCCCAAAGTGGCAATTAAAATTCAATTAAACTGACTGAAAGCATCATATTAAATTTCAGCTCTTTACGAGCTCCCGCTAATGCTTCAGGACAAATCTCAAATATAATCACAGTCTTTTCAAATTATATGATCTCGCTCGCTTGCTATAAAAGTGACACGTTTAGGTATACTTCCAATAATTCTTTAACTATGACCCTCTAATGAATACAATTTTATAGCCTTTAAATCAGTTATTATTGGGCATTTTAATAAAGCTAAGCGAGTGCTATTGTTTTACACGCTACAAGAGAAATTATTTTAATTTTGCGCTTCCGTTCCGACGGGTTTCTCTTTAAAACTCTGAAGAAAAATCATTTTGGTCTAAACTACAGTATTAATATGCGTCTGCAGAATTACAGAGAGCGAGTCGAGTCTAGAAATAATTGATGACTCTGTTCCTGTAGTGTTCGCTTGAGCAAGAACGACTTCAGAACATCGTTTGTCATCTGAAGCTCAAGGATGTGCTAAAATCCCTTTATATTGATGCCCGTACGTGTGATCGCTGTCTGAATAAATAAACAAAACATTACAATTCCAAACTAAAAAATGAGTCCTGCACGAAACTCACAATCCTAGTGAGCTTTTCGGGGCAGTTCTACTGCTTTGCCAAGGAAAGGTTTTGTTGCTAGGGAGTTCTGAATGGTCGCCAGGGTGTTGTTTGGTGGTTTCTAGGCTATTCTGAGTGGTTGCTAGGGTGTTGCTAGGGTGTTCTTAATGATAGCCATTCTGTTGTTAGGTGTTTTCTTGGCTATTTTGAGTGGTGACCAGGGATGTTCTGAGTCGTTGTGGGGTTGTTTTTAATGGTTGCCAGGGTGTTGTTAGGTGTTTTCTAGTGTATTCCGAGTGATTGCTTGGATTTTGCTAGTGAGTTCTGAATGGTTGCCAGGGTGTTGTTAGGTATTATTTAGGGTATCCTGAGTGGTTACCAGGGTGTTGCTAGGGTGTTCTTAATGGTTACCAGGGTCTTGTTAGGGGTTATCTAGGGTATCCCAAGTGGTTGCTAGAGTGTTCCGAACGATTACTAGAATGTTGTTAGGTGTTTTCTAGACTTTTCTTAGTGGTTGCCAGGGTATTGCTAGGGTGTTTTTAATGGTTGCCAGGGTGTTGTTAGTTGTTTTCTAGGGTATTCCGAGTGATTGCTAGGATTTTGCTAGTGAGTTCTGAATGGTTGCCAGGATGTTGTTAGGTATTATTTAGGGTATCCTGAGTGGTTACCAGGGTGTTGCTAGGGTGTTCTTAATGGTTACCAGGGTCTTGTTAGGGGTTATCTAGGGTATCCCAAGTGGTTGCTAGAGTGTTCCGAACGATTACTAGAATGTTGTTAGGTGTTTTCTAGACTTTTCTTAGTGGTTGCCAGGGTATTGCTAGGGTGTTTTTAATGGTTGCCAGGGTGTTGTTAGTTGTTTTCTAGGGTATTCCGAGTGATTGCTAGGATTTTGCTAGTGAGTTCTGAATGGTTGCCAGGATGTTGTTAGGTATTATTTAGGGTATCCTGAGTGGTTACCAGGGTGTTGCTAGGGTGTTCTTGATGGTTGCCAGAGTCTTGTTAGGGGTTATCTAGGGTATCCCGAGTGGTTGCTAGAGTGTTCTGAATGATTACCAGGATGTTGTTAGGTGTTTTCTAGACTATTCTGAGTGGTTGCCAGGGTATTGCTATAGTGTTTTTAATGGTTACCAGAATGTTGTTAGGTGTTTTCTAGGGTATTCTGAGTGATTGCTAGGATTTTGCTAGTGAGTTCTGAATGGTTGCCAGGGTGTTGTTAGGTATTATTTAGGGTATCCCGAGTGGTTACCAGGGTGTTGTTAGGATGTTTTTAATGGTTACCAGGGTGTTGTTAGGTGTTTTCTAGGGTATTTTGAGGTGTTGCTAAGTTGTTCTGAATTGTTACCAAGGTGTTGTTAGATGTTTTCAAGGTATTCTGAGGGGTCACCAGGGCGTTGCTAGGGTTTTCAAAATTATTACCAAGGTGCTGTTAGGTGGTTTCTAAGGGTATTCTGAGGGGTTGACAGGGTGTTCGAATGGTTGCTAGATGGTTGCCAGGGAGTTTTTTTTACCTGCCTTGTGTTCAAGAGTCCTTCGTGATCTTCTGGTCTATAGATGTGTCTCAGGCTCCTCCTTCAAGCATCTGTGGGATTTTTCCAATTGTTTTCCAATGCTGCATCTGATCACTTGGTAACATAAACACATTCTCCTCGACAAGACAAGTGATCTGATGTATTATTTATGATTTACACACCAAGCTGTACCACTTACTCCACTAATGACGTCACAAATATCTGTTTCTATTGTCGTGGCATGTTTTGCATTCCGTTTCATAGGATTTCATTCCATGCAATCCTGGGAATATCTCGACAATATGAAGAAAGAGGATGGAAAGTCCTAAAATCTCTGTGCTGAACAAAACGAAGCACCTGTCTGGAAGCGCATGCGTGGTTCTGGGAGGAGGTGAAGCACAAACACGTTTGTCACTGTAAGACTCAAAGTGCTCCAGACGTGTGAATGAAACACATGGCCTGCAGCTCTCTCTCTCTCTCTCTCTCTCTCTCTCTAAATGAGATGCATGGCTCTCCTGTAGCCTCCTTTTAATTCTGTTTGAGTACATGCCTCAGTCATCTTGCCTTTTATTGACTCAATCTCAGGAAGCAACGTCGCTTTCCATAATGCTCACATCAGGCCGGTCCTCGATACCGTACTCCGTAATTTAAAGCCTTTATAGAATTGCAATTTCAGGGCTGGCTGCTTGTTTTTCTAAAATGTACTCAAGGAATTAGTTACTCCAGCCACAAATCAGACAAATTTATGCACGGTTGTAATGCGGTTTATGGCCTCATGGTACATTGCTTCAAAAACAGCAGAGGTGAAATTGTGACAAATATAATGAGGGTTTTTCCTCCCATGTTCTCTCTCCGCTGGCCTGATACGGCGGAGTGGCGGAGCGTGTTTACTCCCCATATACAATACATTTAATGTGATAGTCAGGGCTGTTGATTAATGCGCCGCTCGCTTTCATTACAGATAAGAGTGGCGCTGCGGTCAAGAGATAGAACGTGCGCTGTAAATCTGCTCAAATGAGCGGTAAAATGAACAGCCATCAGAAGTGAAATCCACATGCATTAGCGTTCACCGGCGGCCGGCAGTGAAGAGGGTGAGTGTGAGGGCAGTCGCTGAGCACACCAATCACGTGAGCCCTGCATGTCACATGACCATAGGAGAACACGCACAGTCTCAGAGCTTCATTAGTGGCGTCACAGACACCAGATAGGAGAACAACAACAGGGTACCCCATGGTATAATATCGGCATGCGTGAAATTGTGGTGATGCGTGCCTTTAAATGGCCTTCAATTTAAAAAAATGCCTTTTATACTGTGACTTTCAGTGGGGACAAAGTTGTATATATTACTATTTTTCACACATTGGTTAAAGTTAATTCATGAATATTGTCTGTTAGATCTTATCGATGCTTCATCACTTTATTCAATGAAAATTAATTGGACCAAATAACTTTCACATGCATTTGATTGACATAAACCATACGCTTTTATTTCAGTGCTGTTGCTTTGTATATTCAGCTAAACAGCATTAAGTAAACTTTATCATTCTTTGTGTGTGAATTTTAGACACTTACCCAGCTAACTTTACTTAGTTATGAACAAACGCTAACATAACGTTAATAGAATGTTCGTTTTCTCTGGTTTTTAATAATGTTCTAAAAATTATTTATACATGGAACAGTTTATTTCTGAAATGTTTTGGTTGGACGTTTATCTAACATCTAACACAGAACGTTCAGATAGCATTCAAAAGTAACGTTCACATAATATTTGCAAAATTATGAAATGGACTGTTCCATTAATGTTTTTAAAACATTTTTTTTTTTAAAAACTGGACGTTTTGAATGTTCTGAGAACATTATTTTTATAATGTAACTGTCAGCAAAATGTTTTGTACATGATGTTCTTGCTCTGTCTATTCGATAAAGTGCATTAAACTCAATAGTATGAACCATTTCAGGGGCAACCAAAAAAAAAAAAAATATTTGAAATCAGTCAGAGTTATAGAAATATATTTAAATTTTTACAAGTTGAACTTCATGTTACGAGGCTACTTTCTACAACCCACATCTTATTTTGATATTCTTTAACCCTCTGGTGTCTTCAATGAAATAAGTGCACTATATTATAGTACAAAATCATATTTACGCTGTATTATAATCCATTGATTCACTTTTTGAGCATGGACCTGAAAATGAAATCTCCAACTTAAACTGTCATAATTTTTGAATCCGTCATATTTAATGTTGGTCTCTTTTTAAAGATGACACTTGGTAAATTATTGCTCAAGTGAAAAAAGTTACAGAATTTTATGTTTATTGTTATGAAATACCAAAAATACCATACCACAATTTTTATATGAACTATATATTTTCAAAAACACGTTTTACTCTAAAACCGCAAGAAATCAAAGCCATGAATCTAAACAAATTTGAGCTTGATATCCCAAAAAATGTCAAGTTTTCAAAAAAAAAAAAGTTTTAGATGAAATATATCTATTTAAATATATTTAATATTTAATTTATCTATATAAATATATCATTTCCGATGCACATGTGTGACGATTTTTTTCAGGACCATTTCGAATCGTCCATATTTTTTCACATTCCAAGTGCCAAGACTTTTACCAAGTTTTGTAATATTCATGTAAAAAAAAAAAAAAAATCAGTCAAAAATGACCGAAGAGCACCATAGGGTTAAGCGGGATCAACTCCTCTTTAGTTCTTTAATTCACACCCTGCCCAAACCACACAAACCTTACAAGGACCAAAAGTAATGGAAGAAGAAATAACTCCAAGTTTACGAGCAAAAATCTCTAGATAACTTATCTAACCAGCATTAAATAAAATTATATACTTGGATTTATTATATCACTCCATTCGTTATTTCTAGAACCTCTTTGTAAAGAGAGTCTCGGGTCGATTCATGAGCCGCTCCTGCTCAGGGCGCTGAAGGGCCTGACCAATAGAAACAGCTTTTGCTCAGCGAGAACAAAAATTAGAGGCCCATCAGCCGTCATCATTACCGCCTGAGAGATGGGCTGAGACGGGTAATAGTCTCGACAGAAGGACATATTCCTGATCCATTCTCGCTATGAATCAATCCGTGTATTAGGCAGTGACAGGGCGAATCCGGCCGCTTCAGACAGACCGATTTTTCATGCCTTTCGGAGGCTTTGATACGGCTTTGGGGCTGGACTGAACTCCAGCCTTCCTCCCTGGACGTTGGGCGCGAGCACGAGCGTATGAGTGACGATAATAGGCCGGTGGAAATGTATGAATGTGATAATGTTCTTCCGTCTTTATCTTACACACATACACACGGCAGAAGTCATTTCTTCCCTCGTATAGATAGAGTCCTCCCGCCGTCGCGCGAGCTGGCATATGCCGCGATAAAACATGCATGGGAAATTAAAAATAAACACATAGTTTGATTGCTCTTTGTTTTGCAGCTAAGGGGGAACAATTATATCTTCATAGCGGAATGGAGCGTTTTCAAACAGATCGTCTTCCTCACGCTGCTCGGCAGATGGCGGGAGGATGTACAGCTATCTTACTCACGGAAATGAAAAGAAATGGAGTCGGAACTCTTTATAAACGTCACACACAATTAGAGTCAGTGTTGAGACAAAGAGGCCATCAAGCGCACGTCTGACAGTAGGGCTCCAACTTTCTTCTTTCCTAAATTATTCTGTTCTTGTAAATGACTCGCAGCAGAGGAAGCTGGCCTGATGTGACTGTCTGTGATGTGTCACGCTTTATTCTTACTGAAAAGATGGCAGTCGTGTATTAGGTGTTGTGATTATTGAGTCTAACTAACATTAGCTGAAGGTTCACGATACTATCGTGGACAATAGTACGTTGTTCATTGGACACTGTGGTACTTGTAATCATTTAGTATCATTGTATATTTCAAGGAAACGTCTGGACACAACGGAAATTAGACCTTATCTGCTTCAGATGTTTACTGTAAGTCATTCATTGGTAGTTTGACTTCCTAAATATTAAAACATTGTGACACGATTCACCAATTTCTGGTACGATGATGTAACGTGCTGCTTAAGTAGTGCGATGCATCATTGGAGAAATCTTGGTAGTCGCGATTGTTTCCCAAAACGGTACATTCTTTTTTGGTTCAGCCTGCGGGGTTCTTTTATTGGGTTATTTTTTAATATTTTTACCCAGGTGCTGGGTAGTTTTTCCTGTATCTGAGCTGCTGGGTCATTTTTAATGTCATTTAAAAAAAATTACAGCATTATTTTACAGCCGCTGGCTGTTTTTTAATAATACAGCATATTGCTGTAAACTGCAATGCATTCTGGGGTCACGTGTTGGTTTAACTCAAATTTACAGAATATTGCTGTAAACTGACCCTTCATAATTTTAAAAAATACAGTTATTTAGTGTAATCAGAGAATACAGGGAAATTCTGTAAATTAAATTACAGTAACACTACTGTAAAATTTACAGTAACTGGCTGGCAACCCTGCTGCCAGTATTATACTGTAAAATTTACAGTAATTTTTTAACAGTGTGAATGAAATGAAGGTTTGCCGAGCACTGTTGATCTAGTGCGCTAGCGCTGCCGCTGTGGTTGCGCTATGCATTTGATGGTTGAAACTTAAATGCTTGTTTTACATTTATTCATTTGGCAGACGCTTTTATCCAAAGCGACTTACAAGGGGAGCAATTAGGGGTTAGGTGTCTTGCTCAAGGGCACTTAGTCATAGGATCGAAGGTGGAGAGAGTGCTGTTCATTCACAATCCCCACTTTCAATTCCTGCCGGCGTGGGAATCAAACCAACAACCTTCAAGTTACGAGCCCGACTCCCTCACCACATTTTTTTTTTCCATGGATGGGTAGTTTTTGTGTTACCCAGCTGTTGGTAGAGGCTGGTTATTCTCACTGACAGTTGAAACAATACACCCCTCCCCACCCACCCGCCGTCCAACAACCCAGCAGTTGGGTTACATAGAGAAAATAAAGGTTTGAATACATTTTATTTTGTCTATAAAGTCTTTACAGTGCTGTAAATCACTTTATTTAACCCAGTGAGACCTTGCACTCTAAAAAATGCTGGGTTGAAAACAACCCAAGTTGGGTTGACAATGGACAAAACCAGCAGTCGGGTTAAATGTGTGCCCAACATGCTGGGTAGTTTTATTTAACCCAACTGTTGTTTAAAAATTAACATATGGTTGGCTTAAAATGAACCCAAATTGGTTGGAAATTCAAAATCAGACACACAATTACGAGAGGCAACAATAATAATCAAAAGGTCAACATTTATTAATAAGCAATTTAACAAATGTTTATTGTTTAATTATTATTTATTATTACATATTTTGGGTTCATTTTAAGCAAGCAATACAGTAATTTTACAACAATAGTTGAGTTAAATAAATCTATCCAACAGGTTGGTCAACATTTAACCCAACCGCTGGGTTTATACATTTTCAACCCAACTTGGGTTGTTTTTAACTCATTAGTGTAGGAACGTTAATGGGTTAATGCAATATACAAGGATGAGGTGTCAGTCAGCATCAGTCGTTACGCATGATGGAAACATCTTTTAATATTTAACCCAACTAGTTGGGTAAAAATAACCCAACGCTGAGTTTGTTTTGTTTTTGACCCAGCCCTGCCAAATAAACCAAACTGGGTTGTTTTTAACCCAGAATTTTTTTAGAGTAACAATGGTACCAGTTGACTAACAATGCTTTTGGAAAACCAATGTTTGTTTGAGTGGCCCTACATGTCCAATTCTGACTCAACCAGCGAAGGAGTTTGGAAAGAGTGTTCAGCACTGACATACTTCACATATAAACTGCTAAATATAGGCAAAATCCACAACAGAAGCCCTTTGACTTAAATCCATCCATTCTCCAAACTGATTGTCTTCAGTAGGGAATGTTCCAGCATCTCGGGCCTGGATAATCCATCACAGTGTTGACTCTAATTTCTCATTGTGCGGAGGCGTGATCTGATGTTCTTACCTCACGGATATTTGTCATTACATTCCGTACCTTGATCTCAGTAGAAGAGAGAAGGAATGAGAGAAACAGAAAGTGGCAGAGAGGAAGATCTTTGAGGTGGTTATGTGTGTATGTTTCATGAAGCTTGAGGAAACATTCAGTGTGCTGTCAGGAACCATCAATCATTCATCATAAACACACTCCCTCCATAAACACATTCAAACATTCATGAGTTGTTTGAATGACATGTTTCCGTCAGTGTTCTTGGAGCAGGAGCTGTAGATGTGTGTGGGTTATGATCTGGTTCTGCACAGGTTTCTGCTGACTGACCGAAGGGTCCATCACACTCACATGGCAATTCACAACTGATTTTCCTAACTACACGCTAAAAAATGCTGGCTTAACAACAACCCAAGTTGGGTTGAAAGTTGACAAACCCAGCGGTTGGGTTCAATGTTTGCCCAACATGCTGGGCAGTTTTATTTAATCCAGAAATTATTATATGTCTGACTTAAAATGAACCCAAAATAGGTTGGAAATTAATTATTAAGCAATTTAATGAATGTTTATTGTTTAATTATTAGTCATTAAATGTTGATTTAATTGCCAACATACTCATTTTAAGCAAGCAATACAGTCATTTATAAACAATAGTTGAGTTAAATAAAACTACCCAGCAGATTGGTCAACATTTAACCCAACCACTGGGTTAAAACAACCCAGTTGCTGGGTTTGTCCATTTTGTGGTTTTTAACCCATTTGGTGACATATTTGTACGTTTTTCCACGATCTGCTCTCATACAATATCGTACGAAATAACCAACTTGTGAAATAATTGTGCTTTTCCTGATCCGGTGGTCTAATAAACCTGCCGTTGAATGTTGTTGGCTCTTTGACACATTGTTCCTCTTTGGATAAAAGAGGCTAAATGTGCATGTTTTCTGTACTTTTGTCATTGCTCAGTCAATGTTGTGTCAGAACAACCTTGTTCTGTTCTTGGTTTATTACAGGCGATTCAGATGAAGGTTTGATGTGCACAGAAAAGTGTGGGAAAGTTCATTTTGTCTGCATTTTCCAACAGCGAATCCTCCACCAAGGTCATGGGTTTTATTCCCAGAGAACAACAGAATGAATAGACAGAATGCACTGTTAGTTGTGGTGGGATAAAAGTGTCTGTCAGATATGTAATCATAAGAAAATGTTGTATACATTGAACAAGGAGTCACATTTGCTAAGATTTTGAATCCGTCCGCCTAAGTAGATCCAATCGGAGACTCCAGTCAACCGACCCCAACATTAATGCCTTATTCAGCGGCTCTTTTATTACATTTAAAGACATAAATGGGTGAATGTTCTGATGGAGGTTACAAACAGTTTGGCACTGCTTTTACTTCCGATGTCATCAATCACTCTATGAAAAGAATGTGAACTGCTTGAAGGAGGTGAGAAAAAACTTGCAGAAATGGGGTGAAAATATTTGAAAACGAGCAAGCGGCAACCGGAGGGAAAAAAAAAACCAAGACGAAACAGACGAAAAAGCCAGCTTCGGAAAGAGAACAAAGTTTCCTTCAACAGAGCAGAAAAAGGCACCTGAATTTATTATTTCATCTTGGCATTTGACAGTTACTGCAGTGCCATCTTCTTATTCTGAGCGTGTCGTATTTTATTCATAAATCCAGAGGTGGAAGAGACGATGGTCGAGCGGAGGAGAGGGAGTCGGACCGGAGAGACCGAGAGGAGGGGAAAAAAAAGAGAAGAGCATGCAAAAGTTCTTTGTTTTGGCTCCGTCTGCAGGGCCGCACGTGGCCTGAGAGCGGCGTCGTTCCTGACACGCCTAATGATGTACGGTAATGCGCGCGACGCCGGATGACTGCTGACACGCGGCAGGCCGTTCGGTGGAAGCGCCATCAGCTTTCCGAGGAGAGTGTCTGGAATTCTGGGACACGGTGAAGAAAGCGATTCATTAAATGTAAGACAGGTATGACATCCCACTTCAAGGCGGCAGCAGCTATATGTACGGAGGGGAGGGTTTTTTTTGTGGTCATAGCGGGGAGGAGATGGCAAGTACAAAGCAATGCCTGGCTGTTTTTGGAGATGACATAAAACTAGGAGGCAGGGAAATGGAGGCAGGAGACTGGAAAATAATGGCTAATGGAGGAATTTAGCCTGAGGCGCTATGCCTGCTTTGCCTACTTCTGTATAACTAGTATATTTATAATTCAAATACATACCTTTAATAATTAACCACCACTGACTATTAAAGGAGAATACAAGATTCGGTGAAGAGACACTGACTGCATCAAGGAACAAAAGGATGATTCCATCAGTTCTGCTGGACGGTTGACAGTGACTCCATTAACCAGCAGATCAACACGGCTTGACGGATCGTTGCGGGTCCCAACGAATCACGCTCGTTTCATGTCGCCCAATCGACCTACATGTCCGAGCGGAAGCGTGCTTATTTACAGTCCCGGTGAGGAAGGACGATTTAGGCCTGCACTGTTAAAAATTTTCCCGTTAAAAAACAGTAAAGAACTGGCAGCACGGTTGCCAGCAAGATACTGTAAAATAACAGTATCTTACTGTTGGTGAAATTTACAGTTGGCTACTGTTTATTAAAAAACAGTAAAGAACTGGCAGCACGGTTGCCAGCAAGTTACTGTTAAATTAACGGTGTCTTCCTGTTGGTGAGATTTACAATTGGCTACTGTTTTTGCAAATACAGCAAAAAACTGTTTCTACATTTTTACAGCAAAATTCTGAGAAACGCATTTATAGTTTGTGGATGTTTATTTTCAGCTCTTCACAAAAGGGCATATTTACAGGATTTTAGTGTAATACAAATATGCTACATGGTATTGTATAAGCTATTGAGTAGTGCACTGCTAGCAAAAAGGATTCAGTATTTAAATGTACCCAATGTTAAAAAAAATATCAGAAGAAAAACAGTTGAAAATCCATGCGTTCTAACTGGAGTCTTCTGTTCTGAAAATACTGTAAAGTACTGATTTATTTCCTTCGAGCAGTAAATACGGTAAAACGCTGTTATATTTTGTCTACGTCATTACACAAAAAAAAATAAAACCGGTAAAGTACTGCTTTTGAACGCAACGGGATTATACTGTTGAAAATTTTCCGTAAATTAACAGCAATTTCTAACAGTGTGGATTTTGTGGTTATTTAAAAGCTAAAAGTCACTCACAATCTCAGAGATTTCACGAACACTTATGAAGTCTGAACTCGTGCTAGCCGGTATTTGTTAGCACATTGGTGGTTTATAATATAATATTAGGCTGAGCCTACACACTAAAAAAAGCTGGGTTAAAAACAACCCAAGTTGGGTTGAAAATGGACAAATCCAGCAATTGGGTTGTTTTAACCCAGTGGTTGGGTTAAATGTTTGGGTAGTTTTATTTAACGCAACTATTGTTTAAAAATGACTGCATTGCTTGCTTAAAATGAACCCAAAATATGCTCGTAATTAACATTTATTAATATGTTTAATGAATAATAATTAAACAATAATCATTAAATTGCTTATGAATAAATGTTCACCTTTTGATTGCTATTGTTGCCTCTTGTCTGATTTTTAATTTTTCGGCTTCATTTAAAGCCAACCATATAGTCATTTTTAAACAAGAGTTGGATTAAATAAAACTCTAAAAAAAAAAAATGCTGGGTTAAAACAACCCAATGGCTAGGTTTGTCCATTTTCAACCCAACTTGGGTTGTTTTTAACTCAGGATTTTTTAGAGAGTAGAATTATGAAAAATAGCAAGAGTTCTTAGTGGTACAATCGCTATTTAGCCTATAATATTATAAATGACGTTTAAGAATATGAAACTACACAACTAAAGATCACAGGTCAGGTCAGTATATGTCCGTCAAACGTAATCAATAAACCACGAGCAGTTTATTCGAATCCTCCTCCAGTTACGCTGTGAATATAGCTCATATTTCTTTTTTGATATGTGCATGCAGTTTAACATCTGTAATGCTCATAATAAAATGTTAAAATGGTATAAATGTAAACATCACAGGAGATTTTCACAGAGCGATTTTCAAGAGGCGCAGTTAGAAAACGAATTATATTCATAAATCTGGCTCGGCTCATAATAAAACATACTCTCCTCTCGGAATTTAACTCGGCTCTGTGTGCTTTTGTTATCGCGCGCTCGCGTTAACGCTGTCGAAAACCTGCTCTGTTATTGTACTCGCATCAGGAGATTTTTATTCACCTTTAAATGACCCATAAAAATGTAATGAAAGAATATGGCTTAAAAAAAGAAATGTGGCGAGTATCTGAACACCCATCCAAATTCAGCTTTCATTTATTTCTTTTCAGGTTCTCTTCAAGTCACAAACAAAAGACAGAATGATCTTCACAGAAAATGATGAGTTTGTCAAAGGAAAAGCAAGAAAACATGCATGCAAGTATACCGGTCACTGGATATCATCATTCTAACAGGATTTTCCACAAACACAGAGCAACAAAAATGGAAAACATTTGCATATATGTGATAATAAGCTTGATCATTTGGAGGAGCCACATGTCAGGATATTCCTCTTTGATGTTGCTCATACATATTAAAAGTCCTCTGAGACATCGGGACCACTTGTGAATTGTGTCAGTTTAGTGCCCTGGTGTGTGTGTGATACTCCTGCATGGCTAATAGACTTTTAGTTTACTCGCACAATTATAGTACAGTAATTCAAAATTGCTTAATAGTAGTATGGGGATTAGGAAGCTGGGGAAATTTCATTAAAGTCATGCATTTCTTCATTTTCAATGCTGAATGTGTTTACAGAATGATTGAGCATTTAATTTTTGCACACATAAAAAATACATTTGCAATGCTCAGACCATTGTAGAGTAATTCAGAAACGCTCATGCGTCACGTGTGAGTGTGTTCACAAACTCGGTAATCACAGAGCCGCACTGTCGTGTCCCATTCGTTCGAGTGCTGTTGTGTTCAGAGTATTACCTGTTTGGTAATAAAGCATGGAGTGGTGAATCAACCGCAGAAATGAGCGGCTTTCTAGTGCCTGCGCTCGTATCCCATCAGCTCCTGACAGTCTGTCAAGTGTTCAGCCACAGGCCAGAATACAACAAAGACAAGAACAGCCGAATTCACCCGAACTCACTTCACCGGGAAACTTTGACAAGTTTTGACGTGTGACTTTTGTCTGTGTAGATTCACCTATAGGCCCTATATACACACACACACACACACATACCTATAGACATGCTTCTACACATGTGCGTGTGTGTGTGTAGGATTTGAAATGCAGCACGCTTTATTTTTTCGCCCAGGCTTTTATTTCTTCATCTCCCAATTAACTTCTCTTTTGGATAATTCACTCTCTTCCTGTCCATTCTTGAGCTCAAACGCAGAGACGTTTTACTTCTTTACAACTCTCAATAATTCATGGCCTGTGTGAATATTTACATGTAAAGTATCCCTCCGAGCTGGAGGAGACAGGCATGTTTATAATGTTAAACACTCAAACGTCCCACCAGACTGGATTTAGATTCCGACAGTTTTGCACACCAACGGGGCCTTTGCCGTTTTTTTTTTTTTTTTTACGTATTGCTTTATCAAATTATTTTTGACTAAATAAATTACAGCTCCTTGAGATGCAGCTTAGTACAATTCACGCAGCATTGGAGTAAAAACGTATCCAATCAATTTTACAAGCTTTTATTTTTGGTGCAAATACACTTGAAACGGCAGTTAAAGCTACAATAAAAGCTATATTTATGGTAACACTTTTTTTTACCGTGTCATTGTTACACAGTACACATAAATTATGCATAATTACATACTATTAACCCTAAAGCAAACCCTCATCGTAACCCTAACCTTAATATTACTCAGTGCTTCGCTTTATTTTAAGGTGTCGTTGTTACTGTTTTTAACTTAAATGTATAACAACGACAACCCACTTTATTTTAGGATGATGCAGTTGCAGATGTTAAATTTACTTACTAATAACAACAAATTATGCATAATTACAAGTAAACCAAGCCTTAACCATAACCCTACATGTAGTTCATTATTATTCTGTTCGGTTACACTTTATTTTAATGTGTCGTTGTTACAGTGTAAATATACATTTAAGTACTGAGTAATAATAATTAACGACATGTGCTTATTATATGGTTAGGGTTATTGCATGTAATTATGCATACTTTATAGTTATTACTATTGTAACTACATGTAACGTGTAACAAGGACACTAAAGTGTTACTCTGTTTTTATTTGTGTAATTACACTGTAACAGCGTCACCTTAAAATAAAGTGTAACGCACTTTATTTTAAGATTACTCAGTTGCACATGCACTTACTCCAGTATTAACAGTAACTTATGCATAATTACAAGTAAACCAAGCCCTAACCTTAACCCTATAAAAAGTACATGTAGTTCATTATTATTCTGTTCGGTTACACTTTATTTTAATGTGTCGTTGTTACAGTGTAATTATACATTTACGTACTGAGTAATAATAATTAACGCCATGTACTTATTATAGGGTTAGAGTTAGTTGTATGTAATTATGCATACTTTATAGTTATTGCTATTGAAACTACATGTAACGTGTAACAAGGACACTAAAGTGTTACCCTATTTTTATTTGTGTAATTACACTGTAACAGCATCACCTTAAAATAAAGGGTTACACTTTATTTTAAGGTGTTAGTATTACAGTGTAATTACACATTTTAGTACTGAGTAATGACAATTAACTACATGTACTTACTATAGGGTTAGGATGAGGGTTAATTGCATGTAATTAAGCATAATGTTTAGTTATTACTATAGTAACAATGACACTGTAAAATTAAGTGTTACCATAAAGTGTAACGCACTTTATTTTAATGTTACTCAGTTGCAGATATTACATGTACTTACTCCAGTAATAACAGTAACTTATGCATAATTACAAGTAAACCAAGCCCTAACCTTAACCCTATAAAAAGTACATGTAGTTCATTATTATTCTGTTCGGTTACACTTTATTTTAAGGTGTCGTTGTTACAGTGCAATTATACATTTAAGTACTGAGTAATAATAATTAACGACATATGCTTATTATAGGGTTATTGGATGTAATTATGCATACTTTATAGTTATTGCTATTGTAACTACATGTAACAAGTGTTACCCTCAGTTTTTATTTGTGTAATTACACTGTAACAGCGTCACCGTAAAATAAAGTGCAACCATATTTTTCATCATGATCTCAGTATAAATGTAAATATCCTTACATTTACGGTTCATTTGTGGCCGCTCGTATGGTTTTACGCTCTAGCAGGAATTGTTTGGATCTGCAGAACTGGAGGCCAGCAGCATGTAAAGATGAAACTTCACAGCGCTTGTTGTAACTGCTGTCACATCCTCACTGTGTGTCCCTGTGGCAGTCGTCTCGCCAGCGTCTCCTATGTAGATCTGGGGCCTCCTGCAAAGGGAACGCTCCTCTTTGATACTTCAGACTGCATTTGAATCACTGGTCCCTGTGTTTGACAGTGTGTGGTAATTACCTGGCTCCCCTGCTTGATCGTGTAAACTCTTCCAGAACCAAGGGAGATACAGTCAAATGGGAAGATGTAAGAAAAACAAAACAACAACAAAGATGGCAACGGCATTTATTTGAACACATTGCAAATGTGGATTTTACACCTTTAATTTGAACAGAGGAACCGGGAAACAATTTCTTCTTAACATGTCGGGTATTTGTTTAAACAGCGGAAAATCAGCAGTCCTAAGGGGGCAAATAATTCCTGGAGCCGAATAATGAGTGAACCCCGCGCCTTGTAATATTTCTGTATGGTAGGAATACCTACACTTGCACCCAATTACTAATAGAAGCCATTAACGATATGATTTTGTCCTCTACCCTAGAAGCAAATGATTAGCGCTAATGAGCTGTCAGTGACGTCAGTGGGCGTGGCTCGTGTTTCATTACTGTTGACAAGCACTCAGGAAAATTCTAAATCTAGAAGTGCAAAACTTTAACCCTTTGGTTCCGGTTACCGCATTCCGTCAAATCTATTTTTTTTTTTTCCTGAAATGAATTTTCTGAATCTGGTCTTTAAAAAGATTATTTATTCTGTATGTGTAGGCCTCTTAAAGTTGATACACCGACATATTTTCGCCGCATATTAACCCGAGAGATAATAATTCAAACGAAGAAATTGAAAGAGCAAATCTGATTTAATCTTTAAATAAATACTTGCGGCTTTTTTGCGTGTTCCGTTTCGCGCGGGGCATTAACGGCATGAATGTGAATTAAAGGTGTTGGTGAATCTGATATAAAGGTGTCAGAGCTTTAAGCCGCTTAAACACAAGACGAGCGACAAACACGCGTGAACAGAAATAACACATCAAGATCATTAATAACCCCGCATTTCTCCGATAATATTCCTCTCGTGGACGCAGATAGGCGTATTTCAAGATATATGTAAAATTAGATAGGCCTACTTTATAAGTTGTTTTCAGTTAGCACTATATTGTTATTATTATTATTTATTTTGCTTGTTCGTTTATTAATTATATGTATTCAACTAATATAGGCAACCATTTTATTTAGTAACATCTTATTTAGATATCATCAGATATAATTGTTTGCGCTTCCAAACTATATGGTGAGGAGGACAATAATAAGAGATGTGTGGATAATCCTATTGCAGTCTTAGTCGCATTTTAATAAATGCATTTTTCAAGAAAATAATTATAGATAATTTAGATCTACCAGTGATTAAATATACATATATATATATCTATATATTTTTCCACCGTTAACATTCACGGATTTAACTAGGCCTACGAGAAAAATAATCGCGTGGTTTTAAAATGACAGATCTCTAATTGTAGAACACATCGCAGGCACTCAACAACAAAAAATACATTATTTAAACGTTATTATTTACGAATCTAAAAATGTATCGAATGCGCAAACTCTTGTAGTCTGTTTATTTCGTTCTTGCCTGGCAAGCTTTGTTCATTAAATATAATTCTTTCGAAACTAATTTTGTTTGTATATATGTTTTTTTCCCCCTCACGATATCAGTGTTTATTTCTTTTTATTTAACTACACTTTACACAAGATTGCACAGAGGCGCATCATTGATCCGGCAGGTGTCGCTAAAGAGCTGCAGAAACACACACACACACACACACACACACACACACGGTCTCTCACAGTGCTGTGAGAATAACTGCACTGAGCAGCCATGAAGGAAAAGACGCCTTTCACACAGAAGAATTTACAGTTACTCACGAAACTTCTACAAACACTGGAGCTCCACAGCTTTCCCGACATGTTCCTGAGGTCAGGAAGAGTTTAAATGGAGCTAAAGCAGAAACATAACATAAATAGTCACCTCAGGAAAAACCTCCACACCTATCAAAACTGAAGATGACAAATATAGCCTAGATGATTAATCTAGAAATACTAATGAACGGATTTAAACAAAAACAAAAAATTAGCCTTAATGTTTGAAATTCAAAAAGGCGCGAATATTTTATTGGGCGCGAATTCGCATTCGTGAACTCTTCACTCCGACGACCTGTTGTTCCGTGGAAATGTGTTTATAGCTCGGGTATATTTCATTTAAAATTGTAGAACTAAATTAAATTAAACAGCATTAAATAATTCTGGTTTAAACTGAGATTTAGATAAACGTTTTAGATCAAGCTAAACTATTTTCACCTCATCATTTTACATTTAGATTGTATGCTATGATTTTCATTTAAAAAAAAAGAGATGAGTTTAAAATTGTGTGAGGTTATGTAGAAGTGTTGGGTTGAAATGGATTCCCAGCCGCAGCTGGGCAGAGACATCGAGAGCTTTAACCCTAAAATGACCTCAATTTGACACCAGCAGATGAAATTTTACCGCCTGTTAAAGCCATCTTCCGCCCGATGCGCGTTCACAACACTGATTTCAGCTGTTTTAAAGTCTTTAAAAAAAAAATTAATATTTTATTTCATGCATCTATTAACATGGACGAGGCGAGTATGGTAATTTAAACAGTAAATACGTCTCTTTTCGGGAAAAATGCGGGGTTTATATCCTAAAAACGATTAAATTAAATGAAATTAACCCTGAAAAGTAGAAGAGCATCACATCATTTTGTAGCCAAAGCGAAAACGTGAACGCGTTTATTAACTGTGTGATTTTATAGATTTGTTTTGCACGCGCTCTTTGTCTCATCAATAAAGTTATAGCTCTTCAAATCTTTTTTTTTTTTTTTCCCGCTGTGCTCGTGTGGATCAGCAGAATGCACGCGCACTTTCTCAATTCTATAAGGATGCGATCGACTTACCCGCGCTTATCCGATCACGCGTTTGCATAGAATTGCTCCTCATCTTCGGGCGGACTCTTCCTCACGATGAAGCAGTGGTCAGACAGCACGCGCTCTGTGTCCACTGCAGTCGCTCTCGCGCAGTGAACCCTTCACTTCTACTTTCTCCTCATGTTCTTCCCTCCCCTCTGTCATAAACAGAGCAGTTGTTGCTTTTATGAAATCCGTTTTAATTGCCGGCTTCATTAGAGCGCGAGTTCGCGCGGCTTTTTGACCTTGTTCGCTGCTCGAGTTCAGCTCCACGAGCCCGACGTGAATGGTTAATTTCGACAACAAAACAACAAGCTCTAAATGTAGACATTTATGTAAAAAGCGATCGATACGACGATGATGTCACATGTGCCGCGATGTAGGCTATATGTTCATTGATGAGGAGCAGTATTTTAAGGGTCTGTTTGTGGTATTAGGGGCCATCTGTAGCACAATCAATATCATCGCTCCTCCTCTGAAACTTCAGGCCTTCCTCATGATTGATGATCTCGGGGCTCTTTGATAATTGAGAAGCGCGATGCGCGGCTCACATTTCAATCTCGAAACGCGATTGGACTAAAGATAGTTTCCACGAAACCTTTGTGGAAAAGTTCACTTTATTCTAAAAGGGGTCCATTTTGTGCCTCGCAGTGGATATGACACTCGATATCAGTTGCACGCGCAACACAAAGTCGCGTTAAAACGCTTTTCCTTTTGTGCAATAAAGATACTGTTTGAACGCGCGTTCGACGTTTGGACGCCTGCCCATCGCGCGGTGTCTCGTTTTCTCAGTGTATATGTGAGTGGCTCCCCCCCTCGCGCACTGGACGCTCGCCTCTCGCGCAGGGTTTGGCGTGGAGCTCGTGCAGGACTGGCTGTGCTCAGCGCCACTTCCGGCTTCCGTCATTTCATTCTCCCGCCGATGCGCGCAGCTCAACTCACTGTGTTCTATAAGCGAGCGAGCGGCCGACCTGCCAACACTCACTGACACTCACTCATCTCAGACCGCGCAAGAGATCGCCGCGTTTTTTTTTTTTTTTTTTATAAAAAAAAACTCTTCTCTTTTGCCTTTTTTTTTTTTTTTTTTTTTTTTTTTACAGTAGTAATAAAACAAGAAAGCGGACCGGAGGCATAAAGAAGACAGGGACTTGTGGGATGAAAACGGGGCTAAAAAGATTCATCCTCTCTTGAACATCATCACCAACCATCATTCATTCATTACCTTGACAACCTCTGGCTTTGATTGACAGCTGGAGTGGCAAAAAGCCATGAGACACGACAGTTTAGTTACATGCAGGTTGTTGATGGGCCGGCTGTAACCTTCAGTTTGGTGCTTGACTTTTTTTTCTTTCTTTTCTGGGGGGCAAAGAGGAAAAGAAGAATAATTGCAAAACTCTTCCCGATGCCTGCGCTCTTTAGGAGAATTCGCCAAGAAAAGGGATCTTTGCAGCGCGTGAGTTTGTGAGCGGACTGGGAAATTAAATCTACGACACAGATCCAGAGGTTTATTGGAGCGCAGGCTGATGGCGCAAAGGGTAGGTTTAAAATCTCCAACACTCACCTCCACTAATACACTATCTATCACAGGCCTCGACTGTCGCCGCACGCGCAAAACTACTTTAGTGTTACGCACTTTGTTGGGAATACTCGCCGCCCGAGCTCCGCTTCTACACTCGGGGAAGCAGAACTTTACCATGTTTTTGGTAATTACGAGCTGCAAACTTAGTTTCGCGCGACGCCTTTCTCCTTATTTTCACACGCTATCGCTCTTTCTTCTGTTTTTGTGTGTGCTCTTCTTGACTTTCTGCTTCTCTTTCAGTACGATGAGTTGGCTCATTACGGCGGCATGGACGGGGTCGGGATGTACGGAGATCCTCACGCGCCTCGGCCGCTCCCGCAGGTCCATCATCTGAATCACGGACCGCCGCTCCACGCCAGCCAGCATTACGGCACACATGCCCCCCATCCCAATGTCATGCCCACCAGCATGGGCTCGGCTGTCAACGACGTGTTAAAGAGGGATAAAGATCAAATTTACGGGTGAGTTGTGTATTAATACCGGACGCGTGAATTCCTCCTTCCCGTAATAGTTTTTCCAGAACTTTAATAGTATTTCTCACGCACAATTTTAATCTCCATCACTCTGATTTGTGCGTTTATTTGTTTTGTTGTGAACCCCCTAATTTTATGACAGTTCGAGTTTTGGAATATTTTGAATTTCTTAAGCCGCATTTATTCCTCGAGCTGCACTTTTCCTCGCGTTATTCGCCGGTGAAATGTGAACTGTTGTTGTTCCTGCAGTCACCCTCTGTTTCCTCTGCTGGCTCTGGTCTTTGAGAAGTGCGAGCTGGCCACATGCACTCCCCGCGAGCCCGGGGTGGCGGGAGGAGACGTGTGCTCCTCCGACTCCTTCAACGAGGACATCGCTGTCTTCGCAAAGCAGGTCACTGACTCTTACACATCCACCCTCGACCATACGCGTTGAAAACATGGAAGTAAATCGTCCTGTTCGTTCTCAGACCGCTGTTGGACATTTAACGAGTGTTTAACCTGATTGCGATTTGAAAACACATTTATTAAATTGTTGCGAATAGTCTCATCGATTGCTATTATTAACCCACAGTTTTCGCTTTTTGTTTGTGTTTTAGGTCCGAGCAGAAAAACCTTTATTTTCTTCAAATCCAGAATTGGATAATTTGGTAAGATAACACACACTCTTAAATAAGTGTCACTCATTATTTCCGACATTTTGGGGGTTTTTTTTGCATCGGATCTGGAGATAGTGAAAGTGAGGGATCTGTTTGAAATGGAGTGAAAAAGTCACTCATTATAGAGCTGATATCGCCATCAACCCTGAACACTTCACCCAGACCACCTGCAAATGTTGTCTTTTAAATAATAAAAAAAAATGCTTATTATTTCTCAAGCACATTATTAACTTATCACTGGGATGTTTTTGTTTCGCTACAAAATATCGTGTCGCGAATATTAAAATGAAAAAGTAAAGAAGCTAACGACGTGCTTTTCTCTTCACAGATGATTCAAGCCATACAAGTATTACGCTTTCATCTTTTGGAGTTAGAAAAGGTAATTTTTATTATGATTATGATTTGATTCACTGTAAGAAATAATTTGGATGAATTTACTGCGCTCATCACCTGTGATTTATTTTTTTTGTGAATTAATAATGCGATAGTATTCGACCAAATAATTTATTAAAACAGTTCATTGCAATTCATATGAAACGGAACGTGACAGAAATACTTACTTCAAATAAATGAACAATTTCACAAATAATTTTTTTTTAATTTAACTTGTTGCGCGAGTCTCTGGAGAATAATTCGCATTGCTGCAATTTCTCCATTTTGTTCATAATGTCCTTTAATTGTGCTTATTTCTGGAGCTTCTGTTTAAAGAGCTTTTCTTTTCTCAAGGTGCACGAACTCTGCGACAATTTCTGCCATCGGTACATCAGTTGTTTGAAAGGAAAAATGCCCATAGATTTGGTGATCGACGAACGGGATGGCAGCTCAAAATCAGACCACGAGGAACTCTCGGGATCTTCAACTAACTTAGCCGATCATGTAAGTAACCGGATGGTTTAATAGTTTCTGCCTGCGTTGTATACCAGAAAATAATTCATACGAGTGAGTGATAAAATAGGCTATAAGATGACGTGTCTTAAAATGGACTGTGCTGAAAGTTTCTTCTGAACTTGCGCTTTGTGTTTATTCCAATATCTCCATTATTTATGTCGCTACTATTATGTTTTGTATTTCAATGACTTATGACTGGATTAAACAAATTAATAACCGAGACACATGATGGCGTGATAGATTAGTAATGCCGTTTTATGTAAGTTTATAATGTGCAAGGATGATGCTGTTTAATTGTCTCTTATTGATTTTTGTTGCGGTTTGACTCCGTTTTATAGGCCCGATGCTCTAATCTATTCATCGACTATATTTAGAATGACATCGGCTTTGTTTAAACGCGTTGATTTCGATGAAATGTTGGGGGAAAGAAAGTTTTGCGGTCTCGTGCATGTGTGGAGGAGAGCTCGCAGCAGCAGATCAAGCCTGTTAAGAGTTAAAGCAGATTTGAGGCTTCTGAGCATCTGTCGGGTTAATCTCAAACTATACGGCATTAAAGTCAATCTACTGAATTAATCGATTGAAACCAGGGTAAAAACAATCAAAGCATCATGTGATTCCGCGTACAGGCCGATCGAGTGTAAAAAAAAAAAATGTGTTTGTAGGTGTTGAAAAATTTCCATCTCTGGTGTTTGTTTTTGGGTTCATTTTCATAATGACAAAATGAAAAATGTCAGTTTGCTCGGAACACTGACCGTGGCTCGAAAATGCATGTGAGATTTTTTGGGTTCGAATCCCTTTACGTCATTTTTTTTTGCATATAATTTATATCATTGAAAACATGGAGATATCTCGCGCTCGTTCTTCCATGATTAACGCCATTGAGTTGCAGAGGATTTTGTCGCTTCTCTTCGACTGCTTATTTTCAGGCTATTTTTTATTGGCTGTGTAAATGTGTTATTAGTGTGTGTGTGTGTGTGGCTGAGATTTGGCGTGTGTGTTTTGAGGTCCACATTTGCATAGTGTGTTAATGAGAATAAATGATCGCGGGCCTGTTGCTGCCCCACATACTTCATAAGCGACACACTGTCCTGATGTTCAGCTCAGCAGAAACGGGTGCGATTATATTACAAATCTAAATAAATTACAGGAATTAGATTTCTTAAATTCATACGGGTCTTGCACTTTATTATATGATGTTTCCACCCCTTTTTGCATGTTTGAGGACAGCAGTTTGATAGCTGGATATGCAAATTTATTTAGGTAGTACCTATCTCATCCATTTTTTTTGCTTTGATATGCATTTTTAATATATTTTGCCTGGGGCTACATCATTTGGTGAAAGTTGCTTTGCTGGGGATGAAGGACATGCCTCTCTCTCTCTCTCTCTCTCTCTCTCTCTGGCTGTGACTATACTACATTTTCTGAGTGTAGTTTATAGTGCTGTCAAGGCCTTTGTCAGGATGTCCAGCCCCTTAAAAACAGTCATCCCACTGTTATAGAAATAAAATCAAATGCATTGGCTTAATAATAGAAATGATATCTGCCTCTAATAATCTGCACTAATTTACATTGTATTTTTTTTTTCTTGTGTTTTCTGCATTTTAAAAACAAGTGCAGTTGAGCACTTTCTCTGCGTTTTTGACATTTGCCTCAATGCTGTCTGTCAGCGTCAATATTGTGACATGTGCCTTTGGCACCGACGCTTCTAATTATTTGTGGCTGTCAGTAGTTTTTATGTTGATTATAAATAACTCACCTAAGCCACTTTTAGGAATATATAAGAGAGGTGAGTTTACAAAACAGATATTTCCCACGAGTGTGCCGTGGTGATCTCTCTGTCATAAGTTTATAAATGAAGCACAAGTCTGTCTTTTTTCAGACATGTTTACGCGTCTCTAGCTCACAGGTCATCTAGTCGGCGCGTTGGGTCAGATCCGGCCTCTCTTAATGAAGCAGCACGTGTTCTGCTGTGGGACGGTGACGCTGAAGCTCTCTGCACGGATCGGATCTGTTTGATCAGGGTTTGACTGCTCACGTCTGGACACACGGTCACTTGTTGCTGTGCTTCGGCTTAGAGCTTCAGACGGGTGTGTGTGTGTGTGTGTGTGTGGGGTTTATTCTCTTCTGAGTGATTCGGATCAGTTTTTGTTTTCCAGTTAAATTAACGGAATGTGACATCTTATTAACCTGCAGAAAAGGTTTGGAAGCGTAAAGGGTTCGTTTTATGGATTTAGTTTTAATTCATTTTTAATTTTATGAATTAAAAAACAGCTTTATCAGTAGAAAAAGCTGAAACGAACATGAAAGCATTAAGGAACCTTTTTGGCATGAAGTGTTCTTTAAGATTGAGTCGAGAACCCTAGAGTTCTATAGAACCCCAACGACGAAGTGTACTTACAAAAAGAGCAATTTCAACCCCTAAAATGAGTTTTGTAGGTGTACGTATGCGTTTTTTTTCCAGAACATGGTGTGCTTTTGCCCGTCCGTGTCATATAGAACAGCATTAACAACATTCATTCCCGCCTCTGTCAATTACTCGAGCTCAGCGAAGGCTCCTCTCTCATTCTCGTCAGATAATTGGCAGTTTCGCTTTGAATAGTCATTCTGAGATGCTTCAGACCGTCCCTTTAACATGTTTTCGGAGCAGTTGTGTAATTACATGTTAAGTGCAGCAGAACTGCGTGTGGAGCAGACGCACAGAAGGTCAGGGGCTGAAGATGCGCATGTGTCAGCATTCGCAGCCGTTCCCGATCCGACATGCGTTTTTCTGCGACGACTCTCAATGAAAGTTTGACGGGCAGGGCAGGTGTGTGTCAGCAAGTCGGCCGCTCTCCTAGCCGCTCCTTTCGCCATTGTGTCCGGCTTTTATATTAATTACATCTTGCATTATCGGCGTCGAGACTGTGACCCCGTGCGAGCGGTGAAAGGCGGCCCCCGGAGACCCAGCGACCCTCTATCTTATTCTTTATCTGCTCTATTGTGCCGCCGCTGTGTTTGCGGCCTGGTAACGGCGCTCTTTAACACAATTAGAGGAGAGCACGGAGCGGGCTGCGTTTGACTCCTAATTATCCGCAGCGATGGGGAATCGTCACATGCTCACTGGGTGGGGTGGAGCCTCTCTCAGCCGTTTGGGTCACACGATGTCTCTCACTCGCTTTCTTTACAGCTTGTTTGAACTTTAATGGACTCTTGGGAGCCCTGACAACTGTTTTGTTGTGATGTGAGGCCTGAGAGAGAGAGAGAGAGAGAGAGAGGGAGAGAGCGAGAGGGCGGCTGCATTATTCATAAGTGGGAAAAGGGCTGTTGCTTTTTTGCTGCCGAGTGGCGTGAGGAAACTGGATATCAGCTGCAAACTCTGGAAAGATGCGGCTGGATGTGTGCTGGTTTGTGTGAAACATGTAGCAGTCAGCACATAGGGATCGCGGCCATGTTCGAGCGAGACTGTGTGTTTTTAGGCCCGTCTTGCGGTGGGCGTCTCAGCTACAGGAAACAGAACCCGGTCATTTTCATGGCTTGAGCTCACTCTCAGCATATGAAGCCTCGGCTGAACTGCATTACACAGACGGCTGTTTTTCCTGCCACTCCGACGACGTGCTGTAAATGCTCTGACAGAACCAACGTCGAGTGATACAAGGCCGTTAGGTGAACAACACTATATTAATCTCAGACGAACACTGTTAATGTAACAAATATGATTTCAGCTCTGATTCTTGAGATAAGGGACAAAACATGTTTTAGAAGTTAGTTTTTATTATATAATAACACATTATTTTAAACTGATATATTTGTAGACAAAGGTCTCAGACAATGAACAGGTTTTTCTGAAAGTGTGTGTGTTTTTTTAAAGCACATTTATTCACAAAACTTAATTTGTGTCCTTCAGACGCATTAAAAAGCATGATATTTTAATTCGATCCATCCGACGACAGTGTCTTCAATTATGTAATAATAGTGTTCAGTAAAGGAGCTAAGTGGAAAAATAAATTCTCTAAAATTTTTCTTGGGTTAGGGTTATTATGAACAATTCAGTTCGTAAATTCCTTAATTCTCTAATCTCTTTTTTAATATTGAACATATTTAACTAATGTTCTTAGGTAAATCAGACATGCTATCATGAAGTTCAGTCGATGTGTTAATATTGTAACACAATGAAGTTCAAAATTAACAAAAACGTGACGGTGTACAATGCTGATGGAGTTGACAAATACGGATGGAGTTGACAAAAACAGATGGAGTTGACAAAAACTGACGGAGTTGGAGTTGACAAAAACTGATGGAGTTGACAAAAAATGACGGAGTTGGAATTGACAAAAACTGATGGAGTTGACAAAAAATGACGGAGTTGACAAAAACAGATGGAGCTGACAAAAACTGATGGAGTTGACAAAAAATGATGGAGTCGACAAAAACAGACGGAGTTGACAAAAACTGACGGAGTTGGAATTGACAAAAAGTGATGGAGTTGACAAAAAATGACGGAGTTGACAAAAACTGACGGAGCTGACAAAAACAGACGGAGTTGACAAAAATTGACGGAGTTGGAGTTTATCAAAAACTGACGGAGTTGGAGTTGACAAAAACAGACGGAGTTGACAAAAACAGATGGAGTTGACAAAAACAGACGGAGTTGGAATTGACAAAAACTGATGGAGTTGACAAAAAATGACGGAGTTGACAAAAACAGACAGAGCTGACAAAAACTGATGGAGTTGACAAAAAATGATGAAGTTGACAAAAACAGACAGAGCTGACAAAAACTGACGGAGTTGACAAAAAATGACGGAGTTGACAAAAACTGACGGAGCTGACAAAAACTGACGGAGCTGACAAAAACTGACGGAGTTGACAAAAACAGACGGAGTTGACAAAAACTGACGGAGTTGACAAAAAATGATGGAGTTGACAAAAACAGACGGAGTTGACAAAAACTGACGGAGTTGGAATTGACAAAAACTAATGGAGTTGACAAAAACTGACGGAGTTGACAAAAAATGACGGAGTTGACAAAAACTGACGGAGTTGGAGTTGACAAAAACTGATGGAGTTGACAAAAACTGACGGAGTTGACAAAAAATGACGGAGTTGACAAAAACTGACGGGGTTGGAGTTGACAAAAACAGACGGAGTTGACAAAAAATGACGGAGTTGACAAAAAATGATGGAGTTGACAAAATCAGACGGAGTTGACAAAAACAGACGGAGTTGACAAAAAATGATGGAGTTGACAAAATCAGACAGAGTTGACAAAAAATGACGGAGTTGACAAAAAATGATGGAGTTGACAAAATCAGACGGAGTTGACAAAAACAGACGGAGTTGACAAAAAATGACGGAGTTGACAAAGGTCCAGCATATATAAATAGAATCATGAAACAACATTAGAAGAATTCCCCATGTGCAAAAACAAAACAAAAAAAAACGTATTAAATCACATTATATAGACTTTTTGAGAGCACTTGTCAACCATCAGACATAAAACCTGAGAGAGTTGACGTCTGACAGACTTGACAAAACTGAATATTTTTCCACATTAACCTCATGTTGTACAGTGGAGCAATTTTGTTTTCTCTCTCAGTTGTAGCTGCCTTAATAAACATTTCAAAAATGTCAAGATTTATCCCACAACGATTTACATAAACTATTACACTGGGATGACGGAGTTGACATGTTAAAGCTGTGACCGCAGAGACTTCAACATTGTTTCTATAAAATATATATATATATATAATTCAAGATTTACTTTTTGTATTGTTTGATATATTACAGATCTCCGCCTTTGAATTTAAATGTGTTTTTGGATTTGTTGCATTTTTAAACACTTTGTTTGGCAATTTTCCATTGTGACCTCATGCTGAGGACAGGCTAAATGACATGTACTTTAAGTATAGAGCATGTGCTTAAAGTAATACTAACAAAATTATTTTGTTAAAATAATAATAATAATAAAAAAAAAGCAATGAATGCAATGACCAGAGTATCCAGATTTCCTTTAGATGCAACTTTTTAAGTATTTTAATTTGAATGAATTTATTTATTTTTAACATAAAGAGGGTTTAGGACATGTTTTGGCTTTTATCTCAAGAATCTGCTTCAAAATTAACATCTTACTTGCACTTTCTTTGTAATTAATTGTGATTATTTACTAGCATTTCAGGAATTTTCATTAAAAATGGCATGAATCACACTATTTTGAAATAGTTTAATATAATATTAAAATATTAGAAACCAGCAGCTTCAAATGTATTTTCCCCTGATCATTTCAGTCCGATCAGTTTAAGCAGCACATTCAGTTTTATAAATCTGATGCAACTTCACAAAGAGCCTGTTATTGAAGGACGGAGCAGATAAAACTATATCGAGAGTGTGTGTTCTTATTTCACAAGCAAAGACTTGACTAACACAAAACAGTAATTTATAATAATGCATTAACAGCACACACACACACACACACACCGCTGCTTGAGACTCAGCATAAGAACACTTAAGTCTGTGTGTGTGTGTGTGTGTGTGTGTGTGTGTGTGTGCTGCACATACTCGATTGCTCTCAGATTAAGACTTGAGCTTTGTCTCTAATGAGCTTAAAGCAGATGCTGGCTGTCTCCGCAGATATTTGCGGGCATGTTTGTCTGTGGTGTGTGTGAGTTTAATGCGTTTGTTTGGACGGCTTGCATCAGACGCACGATTCTGAACTGACATAAACTGTAAAACGTGGCAAACTGCAATTGTTACCTTAAAAAACTTTTAAACTAGTTATTTTAGGTGTTGCTATTTTCTCAGTGTAAATGCAGGTCACACATTGAGCGTGCGTTTGTGTGCCTAGTGGGATTGTAAAGTCTTTTTCTTGCTGGAGTGGCAAAGGAAATTCCTCCTCTTGCTCGTCTATGTGTAACACAGATAAAGCTCTTCCTGTACAGTACAAATCCTGTTTCCCTGCGGCCCGATCGGACCCTGAGAAACCTCAGGAAGGGTGAGGAGGAGATGCCCTCGTACACATGACAAACTGCCCTCAGAGTGTGTGTGTGTGTGTGTGTGTGTCAGATTAGATACTGTGTTTGTTGTTTGTGACGGTGTAAATGATTAATTGCAGCTGAAGACTCAGAGGTTGATTTCCAAACTCGTGCGACTTTCTTTCTTCTGAGGAACACAGCAGAAAATCCTGCAGAATGTCTGCTCTGAAAGTTGCTCTTTTCCATATAATGAAGTGAATGAGGAAGATGCTGTTGAGCTCTAAAACAACAGTCGTCCATACGACTCGTGTGCTATATTTCCAGTCATTCATGAGCTGATTTTCATTCACGCAGACATTCTGCTAAACATCTGCTTCCGTGTTTCACGAAGGTGAATAAATGATGACAACAGTTGTATTGTTGATGTTTGTTGCTTCAAGGGTTCAGTTAGATTGTGCTTGATGACACTGTTGCGAAATTTAAACTATATTATTGCCCAGCTCTTTATATAAAGTCGGATATATAAGTATATAACTTCACTGGTATTTAGACAAATCTTTTCAAATAAAGGTTCTTTATTGGCATCATTTAGTGGAATCTTCATGGTTCCACGAAGAACCTTTAACATCCATGAAATCTCTCCATTGCACAAAAGGTGGAAAAGGTTCTTTAGATCACTGAGAAAAAAATAATTAGGTTCTATATTTAAGGTTCTTTGAGTAACTAAACTGCTTCTTCTGTGGGATCACTGAAAAAAACAAACCCTTTTGGAAACTTGTTGTTGGATGGTGAAGGGCTTTTTGTTCTGTGTTTACCTCACATTCACGAGTCCTCTCTCTCTCTTTGTGCTGTGGATGGGGAACGCGGATGGATGGATCCGCTCTGGCCGTCTCCAGAATCCAGCGTCCTGGAGAGATCACGACGACGCCACGTCCACACACTCGGCCGGCACGCCGGGACCCTCCAGCGGAGGACACGCATCGCAGAGCGGAGACAACAGCAGCGAACAAGGTGAGTCTGAGTCTTGTGACGTCACGTCATCACATCAGATATGACATAAACACTGTTCACTGCACATGCAGCCCTGACATGCATGTGTGTGTGTGTGTGTGTGTAAAGGTCACCATCCAGCAGTCACCATGAGGAAAACTTGTTTAATAAACATGTAAAAATGCAAAAAGTTTTCTGTGAAGGTCAGATTTAAAGCCCAGTCACATGAAGAATGATAACTATAACCATAACTATAATAGCTTCCACACGATGATAACAATCTGTTTCTTATAATCAGTCTCTTTAAAGTTGGATGGATTCTGATTGGCTGTCTATGTTTTTATTTTATGTTATTATTTTTAATAGAATTACAATTATATTAAAAATGTATATTTATCGTCTTTGGTGTGAACACGTCTTTGGGGTTTGGCGATAGAAAATATCATTAGCTCAGTATACACGTATCATTTATAAAAAGTGTAAAAGTATAAAAACTCTGCTAATGATATACTAATATATAATATAATGTCAAATAAAACATTATGTAATATAATGTGTTATCCAGGGGTGTTGCTAAACACTTTTTACTGGGGCATGAGTAAAATAATACTGATAAATCCTTATGTCACTGAAGATTACCATAAGCTGACCTGATAATATTTCAGCAATCATATAATATAATCAGCTGTTTAGAATCAGAATTAACGACGCCACGTTCATGAAGGAATCACTCTCACGATCTGATCGGTCAAACAGGTTTGGAAATAGGTCTCAAATTTCCAATTGTGTTTGATTCATTAGGACAGTTCACACCCAAATCATTTGCAGCAGTTTCTTTCACTGAAATAGTTCTAGGATATTTTATGAGCAGAAAACAAAAGGCTGGATAAGGTGGATATTTAGAATTTATGTCCATTTATATCAAAAACAGTATTTAAAACAGAATCCAAATATGGGCACACTTTTGTGATGGGGGCCTGTGCCCCATTACTGATGAAAGGCTAGAAATGCTTCCGGTATCGTCCAATGTGCATCTGTTGATGAAGCATAGAAGAGAGAGAAGAGAGCATTATTGATCATGCTGAAGTTATAAGTACCAGTGAGCTGTTCTCCTCACTGCAGTTATCGACTCTCTCACACTGGATCCAGTAACGGCCGGTCGATACCGCCTAACACACTTACGGTACGGCACAGAACTGCCTAGAAGTGATTCGGTCAAGCTCCGGCCCTAACCAAACACAAGAGAGAGAGACAGGACGGAGAGTGAGACAGGACAGAGAGAAGAGACAGTCCAGAGTGAGATGAGACAGAGAGACGGAGAGTGAGACAGTCTGGAGAGTGAGATGGGACAGAGAGAGTGAGATGGGACACAGAGTGAGAAAGGGCAGAGATAGAGACAGGACAGAGTGAGATGGGACAGAGAGAGTGAGATGGGACACAGAGTGAGAAAGGGCAGAGATAGAGACAGGACAGAGTGAGATGGGACAGAGAGAGTGAGACAGTCTAAAGAGTGAGATGGGACAGAGAGTGAGAAAGGACAGAGATGGAGACAGTCTAAAGAGTGAGATGGGAGAGAGAGTGACGCAGGCCAAAGAGAGAGTCTAGAGAGTGAGATGGGACAGAGAGAGTGAGACAGTATAGTGAGTGAGAAAGGACAGAGATGGAGACAGTCTAAAGAGTGAGATGGGACAGAAAGTGAACAGAGTGATGCAGGCCAAAGAGAGTGAGACAGTCTAGAGCATGAGATGGGACAGTGAAAGTGAGATGCGACACAGAGTGAGAAAGGGCAGAGATAGAGACAGGACAGAGTGAGATGGGACAGAGAGTGGACAGAGTGACGCAGAAACAGAGACAGCCAAAGAGACAGATGGGACAGAGAGAGTGAGACAGTCTGGAGAGTGAGATTGGACAGAGAGTGAGAAAGGACAGAGTGAGACACAACAGAGAGGGTCAGATGGGACAGAGAGTGAGACAGGACACAGAGTGAAACAGGCCAGAGAGTGAGACAGGACAGACTGAATTGAATTGAGACAGGACAGAGAGTGAGATAGGACAAAGAGTGAGGCGAGACAGAAAGTGAGACAGTGTAGAGAGAGAGAGAGAGAGAGAGTGAAACGGGACAAAGAGTATGAGACAGTCCGATGGGACAGAGAGAGACAGGCCAGAGTGAGACAGTACAGAGAGAGAGAGACAGGCCAGAGAGTGAGACAGGACAGCCGGTGAGGGGGAGAGACATGGTTCTCCGGTGCAGTAATGCAGTCGTCCTGCAGAGCGCAGTGACCTTTCACCCCAGCCAGCAGAACAGACGCCTCATTTCTCACATTCTTGCAATTATGTTCACGCTTGAAGCGCTTGTTCACTCTCAACACCCGCTCCACACGCACACAAGACAGGACAAGCGTGAGTTCCTAAAAGAAAGTTTTTAGGCTGGAAAGTCTGTGAGAGAGAGACA
Source organism: Zacco platypus (assembly GCA_038088235.1). Lineage (NCBI taxonomy): Eukaryota > Metazoa > Chordata > Actinopteri > Cypriniformes > Xenocyprididae > Zacco > Zacco platypus. Next base: position 2,124,038 of record CM076069.1, on the reverse strand, counting down.
GGTAACAAACTCTCTAACAACTCTGCATTCTTGTGCTAGATAGTGAAAAGCTGTCAGCTGTCTTACATAATATTGTTATAATATACATCTGTGTGTGTGTGTTTATCTATATATTTGAGGGTCAAATGTTTGAAAATCACAACTGGAGTGAAAAATGAGGACATTTGAAGAGCTGCTCACTGTTTGAAGACTCATAGTTCAGTCCAGTTACGTTCTGCTTTAGATCTAAGAAGTGTTTTTTTTTAAAAATTCATAATAACTTTAAAAAATGTCTTTTAATAGTAACAAAAGCGACCAGTGTTTAAATATCTTAATTACCTTGAACTCTCAGACGAGTCATTACAGCACAGAGTTATTATCACTAACTAAAACAAAAACTGGAACTATAAAAATCATAACTTCAAAATAAAATAAACATTAAAAATTTGTCTAGTACTAAAATAAAACAAAAAACAAAAAAAACAAATATAAAAAAACAAATCAAATGACAAAAAACAACAAACTTTAAATATTAAATAATATCAAATAAATTTTATAAAATTAACAAAAACTAATAGTATATCAATAATACTAATATGACACTGATAAATTCGCTAGACAGCACTAGATATACAATATATCTACCTCTAAATCCGGAATATTTAGGCATTATAGACATAACAGTATTATTTTCTGTAAAGCTGCTTTGAAGTTATTATGTGTATTGGGAAAGTAAATTGGACTTAATATCAGTTATTACAGAAGAGTTCATCCGTCTGTGTCTATGTGAAATCACTGCTAACAGACGACAGCAGCGCGTCTATCCGGTGTTAATGAGTTAATGAAGCCGTCAGACCATCATATATCTTCACACACATGAGTGTGTTCAGTGTCATCTGGTCAAACACACTCTTTCTGTTCAACATCAGTTCCTTGTGCTGGAAACGGCTGAGAGATCTCATTTCACTAGCTGCAATGAGCAGGAATCCTCTGCCCTTTTCCAGATAATTTTTTTTGGAAAATAAAATATCAGTTGTAGCCCTCAGGCACTGAGACCCTGCACACACACACACACACACACACACACACACACACACGTGAGGTTTGGGTTCTCATGTGTTGAGTTATTGTGGCAGGTCTGGACCGACTGAGATGTCAGGATTTATTCTCTTCTATAGTGTTAAAGTTTATGACAGAAAAAGACAGAAAGACAAAAAAGTAAAAGTTCAGGCTTTCACTGTGTTTCTTGCACATATTTGTGTGTGTTTATATAATTGTGTTTAATGAGGTTTGCTGGATCTCTAGATGAGCTCTCTCTAAACAACTGCTTCACAGATGGACGGACAGACATATTTCATGTCTCATGTGTTTAATCGAGGCAGATCTGTGTAACTATGGATTATTTGCAATAGAAATATAACATATTTTATAGTTTCTGTGCTTTAAAAGCTTTCCAATAATCTGTTTATGTAACAAAAAATCAACAGCAGTCACACTTTTCATGTTAACATGTTACAAAAGGAATTATTCATGAGATCTGCGAAAGCCACGTCACATTTATTTATATACCGATACAGATTGATTTAAAGCAGCTTCATAGTAATAAACGAAAACAAAAGTATCATGCAAAGTTCTTCAATTGTGAAACAAATACAATTTTTACTGTAAAACTGCTCTAAAAAGACAATAATGTCATTTTTCAGCTCAGTTTAGTTCAGTGTTGATTCATTTTAGTTATTGAAAAGTTCATTAGTTATAAATAAAACTCACATCTGTACCAACTGTAAGCAGCAGCGTGACATGATTGAACACTGCTGGTGACAGATGCAGTAAACCTCACAGACAGAGGAGAAGTGAGATGAATGAACGCAAGGGAATACCTTACGTGCCCGCTCAATTCGAGCAGCTTGATTTGTACTGTGCTGGCCCTTTAAACGATGCCGCTGCTGCTCTGAGTGTTTTTTGGGCTCTTGTTTTAGCATGCTGTGCCTGAGGGGGTCAGCCAAGAAGTCACCCTTAAGAGGTGATAATCCCATCACACTAGACTCCAGCGCTGTTTTCCCCGGATGGCGTGAGCGGTTCTGCTCTCATGAGAGTCTGACCCTAGTTTCTGTGTTGGCGAGGGGTTACCGAGGCCAGCGCTGTCTGAAGCAGTGCTTCTCAACCGGTGGGTCGCGACCCAAAAAAGTGTTTCGGGTCTGTTCTGATGGGACCCAGACAAAACAATGATAGATTAGAATAGCACATTTTTGCTAAGTAAATGTCGAGGAGCACTCCTGCGGGACACTCACAGCCAGGCCTACTCATTTTGCCAATTGAAGGTGTGCTTATTTCGGCATGAACCTCTTCTCCTGCAGTATCCGTCCCCTCGCCACTATTGTGTTCGCCAGACGGGCCCCTCCACTCCCTAATCCCTCCCGCCTCCTCCCTCCAAACACCCAGAATGCTCGTGAAGGGCTAGCGTTTGGCGGTGTGGTCTCTCAAGCGCGTCACAGCGCCGATGCCCTACAGGTATCTCTCGAACGAGTGGGCGGACGAGAAAGAGATGCTGCCTTCCCAAGCACGGCTAACGTATTTATGCAAATCTTTTTGGGCATTATTGCAGATAAGCTCATTTTATAGTCTGATTTCCTCTCCCTCGTGTGCCATAATGAGTCGTCGAGCATGAGGGAGCGTGTCGGCGAAGAACACCAGTCAGTCCGTCCGTCTGTCCGTGTGCCCGTCCTGACGTTGTGTTTGAGGAGATGGGGATGGAGGGGTTTGACGGCGGTTAGTGCTATTAGCTCTCGTTATTGGAGGCAGCCGTCTAATAATTTCTAATTACCCTAAGGAGGTATTAGGAGTGTTAGTCAGCAAGGATAATTTCTTATTTGCACGCCTGGAGCGGTGAGCTCTCTAGAAGAACGGAGGCTAATGTGCAACAAAACAAATCAACGTGCCACACAGGGCTGCGGGCTTCAGGGAGGAGGCCGAGATAACGCTCATTATGCATCATGATAATTCATTTAGAATGTTATCAATTTCAGAATGGAGGCTTGTACTCACGCACACATAAGCCATTAAAAAAGGATGAGGAAATGAGGCTGCTGTTCAGACTCTGCCTCCTGGTCTGTTCAGGTAGCTCCAATTACACGCTTCCCATGTTTTAAGGCTGTTGAATGTTAAATGCTGCCTCCTCTCTTCATTTCCTCTGATCCCGTACACCCTTGAAACGTATTTTCATAGGGAAACACGAAATAAAATGCAAGACGGGGCTAAGAATCGAGTGGGTGTTTCATACCAGAGTTTGCGGCCAATTGCGGAGGACTCGATTGTGAACCACAACTGACCTAGGTGATCATTTCAGATGCTAAAGATGATGAAGACAGATATGCTTTTTCTTTACGCACTGAGGAATTGTTTGCAGGAGCAGGAATTGTTCCCTCCTGAGATTTGTGATCCCGTTGGGTTTGTTCTTGGTTTTAATTGTGGCAGCACAGCAATACTCGCCTTTCTCGTCATGAAGTCATATCATGCCCACTGTTTCCCTCTTTTTCTCCTTGAGAGCATCTTTCCCCGTCTCCTCAGCCTAGAATGACTTAATCTCTTGAAACAATTGGAGGAAGTTTAAGGAGAGACCGTTTAGATGTCTGAAATGAAATACCAAACAATGGCATCTCGCGATAGCAACCGATTTTCCACATTCGACATCCTCCAGTGGAAAAGCTTTAGTAGTCATGAGGGAATCACAAGTGTAGACAAAGCACAAAACCAAACAAGACAAAAAAACATGTTGTGTTTAGCGGTGTTGCGGGGTCAGGCCTGCATTGTGTGTTTCTCGCTGGGCCGCGGTCCTCAGACAACAGACTGTCTGCGGGAGACATCTGCGAATCCGACCTGCCGACCCTCAGAAGCGCTCTGAAGTGAGGGAATGCTGCCTTTAGCCCTCACACGGCCCGCAGGACAAACTCCAGCGCTATTAAGAAACAGAGAGAGAGACAGAACAAGAGGGAGACAGGCAGAGCCGGCCGAAGCGCGTCAGAACGGTTTTGTTTCTTCCTCAAAGGCCTCGCGGTCTGCGTTACTCCTCAGATGCCCATGAGATCATTTTCCTTCTTTATGAGTAAAGAGCAGCTTGGCGCTGGAGAGGTTACTCTGGCCTGATGAGGAGCCACTGTTCGCAGCACCTGCTGTTGGGTGGGCCGGCATCCAAGCGCATCGTTGTGCGGTAAATGAGTCACGTTCCCCGCAGTTCCGGAGGCTAGAGCGACCTTTGGCTGGAGATCTTTGCCGTCTTGTCTCGGTTCGTCTCGTGCTCCGTCGGGCCGCTTATGCCTCGCTGGGGTCTTTGGGTCAGAGCGCGGTCCGCTTCTACCGACTTCGCCTCTTTCCTCGATGCGTGCAACACGTGCATTTCAGTGAAGAGAAAAGCTGTTGTTTCTCTCTCTTACTCGCTGCCTTTGATTTTCCTGATGGTTGAAGTCGTTGCCTCCGCTCAGGAGCTTTAGGGGAACGGCTGCATCTGCTGTTGAGGTTTTACAGGAAGAGAAAATTGAAAAATCAATAAAAAGCCAAAAAAGAGTGAGACAGAAAAAAATACACAGAGGGCGAAAAGCAAAGCAGATAACGGCTTTGAAGAAGCAGACAGACATAAGGCTGCTCATAGATTTGAGACGGGTTTTTGGACTAATTCAGGGGCAAAGGACGATGAATTCATTTAAAAACTGTAGTATAGGCACGCCACACCTGCGTCAGGCAACCGTTTTCCAAAATGTCTTTGTTTTATAAAGACCGATGGAGCACTCAAGCGATGGAAGACAATGCCTTATAGAAACCCCACGGATGCCAGAGTGGCTGTAATCTGAACCTGCTGCTTCAAACATTAGTTAGGAATGAGCATCTTCCTATATGATTTGAATGCAGAGCTGTTGAGTCCCTCGAGCCACAAATTTCACCTGAATTCTCACTACTCCAATGGAATGAAATTCTGAGTTTACCTAAAACACAAGAGACAGTAGATAGAAAACTCATCACCGACTGATTAACACAAGTCTCTCTCTCTCTCTCTCTCTCTCTCTCTCTCTCTCGGTTAATGCAGTTCTGCTCATTATTTTTACATTTGTGGAAGAGTGCTTGAACACAGGGAATGTCTGTGGGAAGGACAACGGGCCGCGTTATTGACTTGTAAAGGAGCTGGTAGAAGTGTCTGGATAAGACACAAGCTTCTCCTGCTCTTGTAAAGCAGTATCTGATTTCTCTGCTAGTTGGGTCCCCAGAGGGGCCGCTGGGCTGATGGGAGATCACAGCTGCTGCAGAGAGGAACGCACACGTGAACTCTGGAGGTGTTCCCTGCATGGTGAACTGCTTCTCTGAACTTTGTTCAGAGGACTCTCTTGCTTGTGTGTGTCAGTGTGATCCATTTGCTCACAGAATCTGAATAGATATTAATATGAGAACGTGGCAATTTTCAATCACAATCCACAATCTGGGATGTATTGAGTTGCTACGTGCATCAATAGTTGGCAATACCCAGGCCTGGACAGAGGTGCAGTGCCCAACAGCTGCAGCCAACAGAACGCTGACTAATTTATGAGTGCAAACTGCACGTGTACATGCGAGAGAGAATCAGAGGAAGTTTTCATTGACTCTGCGATGAGGTAGCCAAGGCCCATGGGGGGGGGGCTCTTCACAGTTTGAACTTCATCAGGGGCTGCGCTTAATCAATACACTATCGGAAAAAGAATTAATTACCAAAGCAGAATAAAACAGCTGCATTTTAAACGAAGGCTTCATCAATGCTTTAATCTCCTGCTTTCAGCTCAGGTGCCCTGAGGAATTGCTCTGACCGTGTGTAATGAGGAACTCAGGGACTTTATGCCCCACACACCCCTTTCTCTCTCTCTCACACACACACATCGACCTTCCTAAACTGTATCTCCATCTGTTTAGAACCCCTCCGCCCATCCAGCGTACCCTCTGCCGCATTCCCTTCCCACCAAATTCCAGTCTTCCCAGGGATGAGGAAGGGTATTAATGTGGAAATCTCTGCTGTAGGGCCGCTGGAGAGAGGCACACATTCCTAAAGTGAAAGGGACTGAACTGTCGCCCGTCCACGGCCCGCCCCATCACCGACACCCCCGCCCCACCCTTGAGCACTCCTCCAAACTGCATTTCAAGTAGGGTTGAGAAGGGGTTATGGGTGATGAATTGGGTTTTTAGTGAGCTCATTAGGAAGCCAAACAGAGTCAGAACGCAGCGGAACAGAGTGGGGCCGCGGCGCAGCAATCAGTTCTGCTTGCTTTGTTCTGTGCCTCCAGGACATTTGTGAGCGAAAGTTCAGGGCAGACGGCTGATGAGAGAGGCCTGCCGAACAGAGCCCGTGATCTGATGGTTGACTTGTTGGTGTAGAAGCCTTAATTCGTCGGCCTCTTCGTTTCTCGCGTCCTAATGGCCGCAGTGTGCCCTCGTCCGATACCCGGCTATGGGTGTGTAATAACTCCAAGGTGTCTGTTGAGTCTGTGTTTGTCTGAAGGGCAGTTGAGGGTGGAGAATCTCCATAAATACAGGTTCTGTGTGCTGATGTGTAGAATTGGACCCTCTGGCTTGAGAGCAGGACTTTGATTCCCTCTCTGGAGATTAAGTCTATTCCAGCACAGCTTCGTCTTTCTCTCTGCTCGTGTTCACAGGCCATAGAAATCCTGTTTTGTTGAAAATTGATGTAATTTGCTGTAGTAATTATCTTAGTAATTAACTCTCTAATGACTGCGGTGTGAAACTCCTCCAGTGGCTCTCATGTGCGCAGTCATTATTTGCTCTCCATCGTAATACAAGCTTCAAAGTGTGATGATACTGACTGGAGAGAGAGAGAGAGAGAGAGAGAGAGAGAGAATAGACTTGGATGCACCTCAATAACCTCTGGGGCCAATTATTGTAATTTGATTTGGACGACAGGCTGCAGGAAGAGCGTGGGGTTGGTGGGCCATGTTGGGGTGTGTTTAGGAGCAGTTGGAGTGTGCTTGGGGTGTGGACAAAACTTCTTTTTTCCTTCCCTCTAAAGGAAGATCTTATTGTTTCTTGACCGCAGATATTCCCTCACTCACTCAACAATATCAGCTCGCAGCGACCGTAAACTTGCCGTACGCACCATTCTTAATGCCCTGCATCCGTACATGTTTTTGCATTAGTGTTGAATTAGTTTTCCTTACAGCATAGGTTCACATGCAGCTTCCTTTAAACCGTCTCTCGGGATGTTGTTTCCCTGTGATTGTCTTTCACACGGGCCAGAAGCTCAGAGATGCAGGAAACACTTAATGTCTCATAAACTCATCAGAGTGATTAGCAGACTAATGATGAGACGAGGGGCGGCGGGAATGCAGCGCTGCGATCAGACGCGGCCCCTCCAAGGCCCTGTTTATGATGTAATGAGATAATTGCCGTTACAGGTAGCAGGTTAATTACACGTGTAATTACTCAAGCACTTCATACTGGCTCTTCTGAAACACTATTGGCATGTGATTACCATCTTCAACCTTCGGCTGCTGATGCTACTTTTATTTTCTCCTGTCCATCGTGAGGTCCATACTGAAAGGATTTTTTCCCGTGATACCTCTCACGCCCCATTTTAGTAGTTCTCAGCACAGGATTTGAAGATTCTGAAATCTGCGACGTTCCTGGGATGAGGCTGACATGGACGTGTGTGTGTGTTATTAAGCTGCATCCTCATACAGAAAGTGTTTTATTCCAGTTCATTTAAAAGCAAAAGAAAAGATTTAGTTTTTCGTTGCAAACAACCGCCCATTACATCTGCAGGAGAACTACACTGCAAGATTGACTGTGAGAGTGCAGCTGTCCTGGACAAGAGTGTTTGTGCAGATGTGTGTGTAGGTTATTCAGCGCAAAAAGTATGATGTGTGTTTTTCGAGTAGTGATTGACTAGCCTATTTGTTCCGCTACTAGTCTGTGTTGACTACATTGGAAAAAATATATATTCTGACACATTTCAACCGCTTTTGTAATAAAAGTCTCTGGTGTCTCTAGAATGTGTCTGTGAAGTTTCAGCTCAAAATACCCCACAGATCATTTATTATAGCTTGTCAAATTTGCTCCTATTTGGGTGTGAGCAAAAACACAGTGTTTTTGTTCATGTCCCTTTAAACGCAAATGAGCTGCTGCTCCCGGCCCCCTTTCCAGAAAAGGGCGGAGCTTCAACAGCTCAAAAACAACAAAGCTGGAGAATCTCACGCAGACGGTGTTCATCCTTACATTGTTCAAACCGGAGTTGACACTGATGGAGAGACTCAGGAAGAAGTTCCAACTTTTAGACGTTTCTGAACGGTTAGTGGATAAATTGATGTAGTTGCTGTGGAGTTGATCAACTCATCACTAGCATGTGTCGTCATCTTCATCTTTTTTCCTTGAATCGACCCTCGTTTGTGAAGCAGTCCGGCGTAAAATGACGGCATCAACAACACTCGACTACAACAACTCTTCCTCTTCTCTAAAGCAGCCCAACATGGCCCCGCCCCCCTTTGTTGTGTTCTCGGGGGCGGGGTTTATGTAAATTTTATGGTTAGTAATGTCACCATCCCAGGAAGAAGCTCGTTGTAGTTCCTACCAGCTGTTTGTTGTAGTCATTTCTGTAAAAGAAAATATCTCTCTTTTCATTGAACTTTGAGCGTCGTAACTTTGCAGATGTTGTTTCTGCTCAAACAGCAACATTACACACTAACTACAGTTAAAAAAGAGAAATCACAATCAAGCACCCCTTTAATTATCGACGAAGAAAATCATGTAGAAAGTTTTGAAAACGTGAGTCATTACAACAAGTAAACACTGACCCACTGACTACTTTTCCGGATGAGAGGACTTGTGAAAATGAGTAGTCGCATTAGGCGCAGGGTTGAGGTGTGCGGTTCAGGGTGGACGCTCTCCTGTCCTGACCTCTGTGTTTGTGGGTGAGTGCAGCGGTCTGGATCACTGCTCTCCACCATGAGCAAACCTCAGCTCGCTCTGTGAGGAGCAGGGACGGTCCCGGGGACGGCGTCACAGCGGGCGGCTGTAATTAGAGTCTTTAAACTCAGCCTCTGACGGCACTGCCTCCATGTTCATGCCCCATTAGCCTGAAACAAATGTCCGAACCAAACAAATCTGTGACTGCACCTCTCATCAAGACAAAGGGTGGAAAATGCACTTTAGTCTACTTGATTTGGCGTTTTACTCTTTTCCCATTGCAGCTGTAATATAATATAATCACATTCCCTCATATATTCTACTTCTGAACTCTCGACAGTAATGCTGTTCTGCTTTCAGAACGTCATACCTACACTGTAAAAAAAGTAACCTGTAATTGTTACCTTGAACAGCTATTTCTACCCGATTTAATCTGTAAACATTTGTTTTTTGGCCGTATGTTAATTCCGTGATATTAAAATTTTTGACTATATTTTTAGGGTAATTAAACCAGATCTGCTGTGTAAATTTCTGTCGTGATTATATTGAGTAATATAAATTTAGTAATATGTATTTCATACTAAGTAAAATATATTAACATATCGCTTGAGACTGATTTTACTCACTTTATTTAGTGTACTACTTGTGCACACTGCACATTTCTTAATATTAACCCTAAAATGTGTTTTAATATCACAACATGAACTTTGAATAAAATCAGTGTGCAAGATATTTAAAGTTTACCTGACGAATATTCATGTTTGGTTGGACCCCAGTACTACTTCCGCTCAATTAAAGTGCAATTAGTACAAAATTAGTTGTTCCAATTTAGCAGAATTTAAGTAGTGTACCAAAAGTATAATTTATTAATTACATAAATGTATTTGTAGTATACTTAGCATGAAATCAATGCATTTTAGTATATTTATTTTTCACTAGGGCTCGTGTTATATAGTGAACTGGGTGTTTGGCATTATCCCATCATCCAGCTCTAAACGGCTCAAAGCGATTATAAGGTATTATAAACATTAGGCGGCTTTGAAAAAAGTGTCTATTGTGAAAGATACAACACAAACAAAATTGACTTTACTATATAGAATTGCGTGATATTTCTTAAATAATGATTTACTGGATTGACCAGGAATGCAGGCTAATATGCAGATCCATTACAGTTATTTTTTTACAGTTATCTATTTTATATGGGTCAGTGGGGCCCAGTTGAAGGTGGATAAACATTGTCTGTCTCTCTACAGACTAAAATGCACATGCACATAGTGGACACGTTTGAGCCAGATATGGAGCGAGAGAGAGGGAGAGGGCATGTTTTTTTCCTTCTCCAAGGGTACTGCTTTTCCAAAAGTGCCTGGGGCGAGACTGCAGCACCTCGTCTCCCGGAGGCCTTTGGGCGTCTCCTAATAGCCACCCCCCCCTCATCTGCCCCCGTCTCAGAGGTGCATGATGGGATACTTCCCCTTCCCCCTCTCCTCTTCTCCTCGTGTCGTCCTCATGTTTTGTGCTGGAGTTCACATCCGCACAGGTTCAAATGGCAGAGTTGCCAGGGAACAGTCAGAGGCCATTAGCGTTTGGGACGATTCGCCCTGCGGCGCTGCAGCGCTAACCAGTGAGCGGGGGGGGGGCCATGTAGATTAGCAGCTTCACATGTAATGAGCAAGTTTGCCCTTTTCTTTTCTTTTTTCTTTTCTTTTCTTTTCTCTCTGTGTCTGTCTCTGTTTCACTGCACTAATCCTGTCGCATCATTTTTTTGATTATTTCCACTCCTTTGACTCACTGTCATGTGTGTGTGTGTGTGTGTGTGTGTGTGTGTGTGTGTGAGAGAGAGCATATTTTCACTAGTGATAGAGTTATCGTTTTTTTTTTTTTGATTTTTGCTGAGATTATTGGTATCAGCTAAAAACAGAGCCCAACACACCCCGTCTCTGAGAGTAAATGTTTTTTTTGTGTACATTTCATTAAATTGCATGAAGTACTTGATTTGCTCTGGCCTAGATCTGTTGAAAACACACCGATCTCCAGACGTTTAATTTGTGTACATATAGATTTGGTTATCAGTGAGTGTCTGTGTGTGTGCGACGGGCGTCTGGTTTCACCTCGAGCGGTCAGGGGCCGTCGGGTAATGAAGCGAAGACTCGGTCTGTAAATACACACGGGTCACTCTGGCCACTGCGAGCAGTAGGCTATCGTGTTGCAGTGAAAATGGAAACGTCAATAAAATTAATCTGGCCACCTTTTGGCCTGGACTGCTCGCTGTGGTCCACTCATAACACACCACAACAAGACAAGTTTACACTCCTCGTCCGCTGATGTCATTAGAGCGAGTGACACACGGTCAAATCCACGACTAGGGTTCTGAATGTTTCTGTGGGTTTCGCCGCTAACGGCAGGACGGGCCTCGCCACCTGTGAGGTCACTTCCACATCATCAGCACCGATCCACGTGGCAAGGACGATAAAACAGCGCTAGAGAGACAAATTAAAACGGAGAGGGAAAGGCTTTCAACTGTCCTTGTATTCTTCATGTATTTTGCATTTCATTATGCCACCCATCGGATCTGTTCTCTTTCCTCCTTTTTAAAGTGATTAGTTGAAATATTAATGCGTGATTATTGCTTATATAGGTGCGCGTGATTGATGTCTCCCCAAAAACAGAGCGACGTGCAAGTGTAAATTTGTAGAATATTGCGGCGTAGTGCAGGAGTTTTTCAGATACATAATTTAGATGCCCTGAAGGAAGGCTTTCAAGGCATTTTCGCCCCAAGGCCAAGAAAAAAATAACTGACTTTTTAAAGTAAATCATTTTTGCTAATGCACAATTAATGGAAGAGGAGAAAGATATAAGTCTGGGAAGTAGGTTATGAAGAGACCCGACCTGCCCTCACACACGGACATCAGTGTTAGACGTGCTCGTCATATGCAGATGAGGTGCAGGGTGTGTGTTTATCGTGTTGTACTTGCTTTGACGTCAGGTGTTTTAGGACTAATTTAAGTTTGTATAATGTCAGTGTGTACTATGTTTCTAAAAAGCTCTCTTCTTGTCCAGGAGATGGTTTAGACAACAGCGTGGCCTCACCCGGCACGGGCGACGATGACGATCCAGACAAGGACAAAAAGCGACAGAAAAAACGGGGAATCTTCCCCAAGGTCGCCACCAACATCATGCGGGCATGGCTCTTCCAACATCTCACAGTAAGTCTCTGTCTTTACATCTGTATCTATGATTGGGAAAAGTATGATTGGGTAGTCGTGGCCTAATGGCGAGGGACTCTGGCTTTTAACCTGAAGGTTGTTGGTTCGATTCCCACGCTGGCTGGAACTGAAAGTGGGGATTGTGAATAAACAGCTCTCTCTCCACCTTCGATACCATGACTAAGGTGCCCTTGAGCAAGACACAAAACCCCTAATTGCCTCACTTGTAAGTTGCTTTGGATAAAAAAGCGTCTGCTAAATGACTAAATAAGGCTATGTTCACACTGCAGGTAAATGTAGTGTTTTTTTCTGCTCAAATCTGTTTTCCTCATGACAGTGGGAACAGGACAAACCACATGGAATCTGATCTTTTCAATCTGTGCCACTTCCATATATGGTGCTAAATTAAAATTTTGCAACACGACCGCAGCGTGAAGAGTCATATCTGAATTCATGCGATTTTCACAGCACTCGAGATCAACATTCGTCACGATTCTGCGCTCATGGGAGTCTTTTCAAAGATTTTACATAAGACGGTTGTGAAAGGTAGTCAGTAGAACTCGACAGCTCTATAAAACAAGCAAAACATGTTTCAAAACTGCTCTCTTTTGTCACATCATTGTCTTTATTTTTCATATTGCCTGCGCATAATTTCGTTGCTTCCGCGGCAGATCACAATATAAATAAACATGTAATCACTTACTTTAATGCCCTCCGTGTTTACTTCTGTATGACACCGTGCTGAGTGTGATTTTCCCTCAAAATTGGGTTAATTTTTCACTGTTTCCACGGGTTGTTTTGCGACCGCACTAATGCAATATTTAACCCCAGTGTAATCCTACTCGACCCTCTGAGCGGGCCTCGAACCCGGGTCTTCCGGCATGGGAGTCGGACGCTCTAACAAGGAGGCTAAAGGCTAGAGCAACTCTTGAGGTCAGAGGAGTGAGGTTTACTCGCACAGCAACTACTAGCTGGCCTGCGTTACACTCACCCCCCTAAACCTCACTCCTGTCCGGGTCACGGCACCAATGCAACCCTTATAGGGGTCCTACTCGACCCGCTCCGGCTATACAAAAAAAAAAAATCAGATCTGAGCCAAAGTAAACATAGCCTAAGTGCTGAGATCTTACACTAATGCTCTTACTTAAAACTCTTACAATCCAGAATCAATGCACACTTACCAACATACAACAGTTAGATCCAGCCGCTTGTCTGTGTTGTATTACTGATTTGACTCCATTTGGAACGGTTTTCATTTGAAGAGCAGAAATAGACAAATTATTTAGTCATTTTGTGAGTGCAATGGCACTTGATGTTAACTTCAGTGTCAGAATATCAGCAATATCACATTTACAGTGTCTGCTTCCTATCAGCTGTTGTGATATTCATAACACATTCGAGACTGACTGTGACTGACCACTCCGTTCCTCCCAAAGAACATTTGTAGGGTTCTCAGCTTGTCCAAATGCTAGTTGTTGTGGCACAAGGATAGAGCGCTGTGTGTCGGTTTAGAGAGGTGGCACACGGGGTCGTGTTCCATCGGCCTCTCTGATGTCACGACATCATCCGCGGCTCAGGATATATCGATCGGGACAGGAAAGGTCGGGTTTCTGAGGGAGGTGCTGCCATCCCTGAGCACGTGAACGTGGCGTGTGCTCCACAGGAAACTGAGAACGTCCGCTGTGTTTAGGACTATATCTGAGAGGCACTGCCGTATGATTCTGGCTTTCGACCCGATGATCTCACTCGAGCCAAAATAATGACGGCTAATTAAAAGGGCTATAAATCCGTTAGAAACTAATAAGGGATAATCAGACGCGCTGAACTCTGCCATGTGCTTATAACTGCCATCATCATCAGAACAACTCTGATGCAGCCCAAATTGAAGGACAAAGACTTCACTTTTCTCTATTTTATTCTTGCGCTCTTTTCATTTGTCGTCTCTTTTGCGCTCTCAGAACCGCTTAGCGCGCTTGTGTGTAAAGCAGTGAGGAGGGAGGCGTCGACCCACCACCTACCTCGCCGCTTTTACACACAAACGCCTCTCGCCTCATTCACTCGGCTCCATATCACGTAGGAATTTCACACTTTTTTCAAAGATCATTAGGCGTCTTTACTGGCAGCTCAGGAGATCCCCATTCACGACATTCACAAGAGACGCACTCCTGTTTCCTTTAGAATTGTTTTGGCCTGAAAACCTTAGGAGAAGTTTTCACTAATGGAAATTCAGAAGTTTCCATCACGCTTTTAGATGTGCGAGATCCTTTCATGTGCGCGAGTAATAATTCATCCTTTTTAACGCACCTTTCTTTTTTTTCCAACCTTTTCTGACCAAAAGACTTAATTGAATTATCCCAAAGTACCAACCGCTGCCCCCCGCGCAATCCTTTACACCGTACGGCCGTGCCACACACTAACACATCAGGCCTTTTATTTTAATTTGTTAAGCAAATGTATTTTCCAGTTCAGGATGCATTTGTGTGCGGGTGAATTCATGGGGACTTTGGCCCTGAATGGCCCGTAGCAGCAGCTCTCCATTCAACCATTCATTCGAGGGGGCAAAAGAAAAGCAGCGAGGTTGTATTTTCTCAACCGCAGGGCCAAAGCGGAGCTGCTCTTCCATGAGCGGTGGGGGTCCCTTTACATATGTTCTCAACATTGAGCCATTGTCACCTATTCTGAGGGGCTCAAAAGGACGTAACCCCTTCCCTCCCCCCGTTTCCATCCCCTGCGCCCACAAAACAAGGCGCCAGCTAACAGTTACAATTGTGGGCTGAAATCGATGGCCTCCACTTTCCCTCTCCAACACTCTGAGCCCAGCCTTGCATGGGTGAGCCAACAGGGCATTGGCGGCTAACAGCGAACCCCAGAGGGGTGCAAAGGACGAACCCACAAGAGATGCGCACATTCACCACCTGACTGAAGTGCAGAACTCCGGAGTTTGGGTCAGAATGCGCTGCAGTCGAAGCCCCAGAGATGTGCTCTTCCTCTTGGAGCTTTCTGGATCTCTTCCAGTGCCATTAGCGGGAGGAAATCCCAGCTGGCTGCTGTAAGCTTTCCCATACGGCACAGAGCTTATGTTATCGGAAAGATAAACTCCTCTGTGGGGTGTATTGCTCTATTAGACTTCATATTTAATGAACAAGAGCGAGAAGAAGGTTCCACTCGGCTCACAGAGAGAGAGCAGTAGGGCAGTGGTGAAGTGTCGTTCGGACTGACATCGCTGCTGGGTCACCCAACAGTTTAATGGAGACAAACTTTGAATCCTCTCAATTAGTCAGTTGGCGCCCTCACTGTGTCTCCTGCTAAGAAGAGGGTCAGCCTGCAATGAAAACAGGAAGCATTCAGATACAAAGATATCACTCCAGGCCTGTGCTGTCCTTTCACTTCGGTAAGCTTTTAAAAAGCTGTGAAAATAAATAGGGTTGTTTGAGCAGGATGGCCTCAACCATTGCCATGAGTATTTGGGAAAAACTGAATATTTATTTGAAGATAATGTAGGGCAGGACTTGTTTAATCCATTTGGGATTTGATTAGGAAATGTTAGCTGTGATGTCACTGGTTAAAGGATTATTTGACTTTGAAATGAAAATTACCCCAAGCTTTACTCGCCCTCAAGCCATCCTAGGTTGACTTTCTTCTTTCTGATGAACACAACCGGAGATATATTGGTAAATATCTTGACACATCTGAGCTTTATAATGGCAGTGAATGAGACCATGAGTATGAAGCTCAAGAAAGTGCATCCATCCATCATAAACGTACTCCACATGGCTCCAAGGGGTTAATAAAGGACTTCTGAAGTGTTCAGAAAAAAAGTTATCAAGTACAATATCTAGTTTCCGCCAGACCGCCTTCCATATTCAACTAATGAAAAAAGTCTAAACTGTTGTTGTGTTGACTTTTTTTTTTGCGTTTTTTTTAATACGTAGACGTAGAATGTAGCGTTGAATTGAAAGGAGATTTTCCATTTCCTACACTTTCCTTGTAAGTTGAATTCGGAAGGCGGTCTGGGGAAGCTAGATATTTTACTTCATAACTTGTTAAATATGGATATTTTTCTTACATAAACGCATCGCTTCACTTCAGAAGGCCTTTATTAACCCCTCTGGAGTACGAAAGAAAGAAAGAAGAAACTCATATACATCTAGGATGGCTTGAGGGTGAGTGAAGCTTTTCGTTTTAAAGTGAACTAATCCTTAAAGGTTATCCAAATAACAGGCTTTACACCAACTAAAAAAAAAAAAAATAAGGTGGAGTAAATTAGTACAGATCTTTACGTAGAATAACATGCACTTATTAAATGTAAAGGCATTTAGTAAAGATGGTTGATGTAGTGAATTAGTCAAACTCTGCTGCTTTTGATTCACAAGTTCCAAATCTCATCAAATGATTGAACAAATAAACAGGATCAGCCAGTGATCAAGCAAACAGACTCATTCCTGAGACGTGGCTCCAATTAAACATCAGCTAGGCCTGATTCACAGCACTGTTCATTTCCACTGCAGCACATCTGACAATCATTTCAAACAATGGACATCCACATACAAACACAAAATGTACCCTTAAAAACAACTTCAGCCAAACTCTCTCTCTCTCACACGCACACACACATAAAATGTGGTCGGTAGGTTCTCTTCACCCCTGCCGAATGTAAACTCAGGGTTTTCTCAGGAGAGGTTTCCTCCCTCACTGTTTGCTGTAATGCAGGGCATTCTTAAAGCAGCGGTTTCATTTAAAGCCCAGCAAGGTTGTTTAGTGACGCTCCAGGGGGTTGCAGTGGGGCAACACTAATCTATCATGGGCGTGTTTGTCATCCATCACCAGTGCAGCCAGTTCAGTTCTGTGTGTGTTTGTGTGTGTAAGGAAGCCTGAAGACAAGAACTTTACCCAAATGTGTGTGCCATTAACCCTGATGAGTCCTAACTATACACATTTAACTTAATTGATCATTCTTATCATATTTGACAGTGAAAACTAGCCATAGAAGGACAGTTTGCATTAATGTGTGCTGTTACACCCCTTGTGGCAATGCTGAGAATGGAAGCATTTGTTTTGTCATTTGTTCTGTTGATTCAGACCTGTTGTAAATCTAGAAAATCAAGTATGTCACTGAAAACTGCAGTCCATATCTCCCACACGCAAGGATTTAGACATTACTGCTGTCCGTGTGTTGCTTTTGGTCAACATCGTGCCTGAGAAGAGGCTTTTGCATCAATTGGCATTTGGCATCAAGTTGTTCAGCGTCAACATTAGCTTTGCCTCTTGTTTTCAGATCACTGAATCTTTGTTTAAACTGCCGCAGCTGCATTAGGCTTTAATACGTCTCTGTGTAATAACATCGGTAACCTGAAGGCAGTTGTTCTTTCTTTGAGCATCATGCTGTATGTTGTGTAAGAATGAACTTATGGCATGTTTTATCAAGGCTTGATGCTTTTTTGGAGATGAATGAGTCTCAGTTGAGGGATGACCTTGCAGACACTTGGAATGTTCCTACATACCCAGACTGAGTCGGTATTAATAAAGACGGCTTGGACAGGCTGGAACACGCTGTTCCATGCATGTATGTGTGTGAGGAGGGGAATGCTTTTGCTTTGACCTGAAGATACACATAAACAGAACAAGAACTCTAGTTTAGTAACTCTAGATCTCACTGGACAGACTCGACTGACCTCCACTGTTTCCCCCGAACACCAGACTGAGTAACGGGTGCATGCGCTGCACAGGGAAGGGCAAATCCTGAAACTTCAGAGCACATGTTGGTTTTCATCTCAGAAGTTTTCTGTTTTTCCCCCTTTTTGATAGACTTTCAGTAAGGGCAGAAACAAACACAAGCAAAGGTGCCAGTGCCTGTTCAGAAGATTGCAAGAATGTGATCCAGATTTGTGATTATTCATGCAGCTGCTATCGTAACTTACTCAGCATGATTCTGTTTGTACTGTTAACACAAAAGATGAAACTAGTCACAGATGAGAACTCTAATAGCACCCCTTGTGGCAATGCTATAACTAATAAATGGTGTGAAATCAATTCATATTCTCGCTATAGTGTGTCTCATGCTGAAAAGTGGGAGGAGCTAGGGGTGTGGTTGAAGAAACAACTTGGAAGCGGAAAACTAAGAGAGGATGGCCGTGTGTGTGTGTGTGTGTGTGTGTGTGTTTGGAGCAAAAATCAAAACCAGACTGTGCTTCTCTGTTTAGTTTGTCAGGGGACTGGCGCTCCTCTGAATCCCAGAGCTCTATTTCTGCTCTGTGATCTTCCCGCCCATTCTCTGCTGCTGTTTTTATTCTGTTTTGTTTTTCCAGCACTTCTCCTCACGAGCCTCCCTCTGAGCTCTGTCTGCACCTCCTCTCTGCGATTTCATTATGACGACTGAGCGCCGTGACTGCACAATATCATTTCGTATCTTGAATGGTGCTTCAAAGGCAACAAACAAAACGCACCAATTTGCTGTGGTTTCCGTTCAGCCTCCCAAGATGCTGGCAAACCGAAGCCTTCCGTCGGCTCAGTATCCGATACTTGCCGTTCAAGCTCACGAGGGAGCTTTTCACGAAGACTAAAACCTGTGAGCAGTATCAAAAATATTCACAGAGATAAATAAAAGAAAATCTACTAAAGACAGATATCCTAATCAAACTGGAGCGTTTTGGCTCCAGATGTGAATGCATGTGAATATTGATCAGATCGCAGTAGTTGTAATGTCCCCGGGGCACGACAATCCCTGCTCAAATCTACAGCGATTTAGATAAAGAGAATTGGCAAGACACAACGGATTTCGGCAAGCATAACCTCCTCCTTCTTTCTCCTCCTCCTCTCCCCCTTCAACCAGGGAGCAGAAGAAAAGGAGGGAAAACCTGTAATTACACACACTCTTCTGAATCTCCCTTAATGTTCATTATTTAAAACCGGCGGCAATTACAAGTTCAAAGGGGCTTAGAGGGCCAGCAACCTGCATAATCGCCAGCAAATGAAGTATAGCATGTTCACGGCAGTGGAGCACGCTGTCGGGGGGGTGAATCATACATTTCCATACAGGCACAAATCTCTGCCACCTCAGGGCTCCGGCGTGCACTATCCCTGCCTCGCAATCCTCTTAGCCACGGCTTTTTGTCTTTCTTCACCCACCAGCTACCCTCCGACATGTAAAGCATATCAAACTTTACCCTGGCTTATTCATTCACTGCTGTTTGTCCTTGTGTTTATGGCTGCCAGGCCGCCCACCCTCTCCTCCAGATTACTCTGCTCTGTTTCTCTCTCCTCCTCTCTCTTCCTCCCGTCTGACGTCACACGCACGTGATGCGGGCGCAGGAGTGAGCGCGTCCCCACAGGTGTATCTCAGTTACCTCAGGAGACGGTCACAGCAGCCAATTCTGTCCACAGGTGGCTCTTTGCGCATCAAGAGGAGGGCTCGTGAGCCCAGCGGTTAGCTCTGGTTTCAGAGCCGCCCCAACTGGCGGTCATTGTATACATCCTCCTCTACATCTACACCTCCACACAAGAGGCTCTCATTCTCTCTCCGTGCCATGTTTATCTTCTTCCTGTGTCCTGGTTCAGTGCTGCAGGTCACCTTTCTTTCTGTTCGGCTTTTGTGTGCCTCCCCCCGGTCAGCTGTGCTGCTGTTTGCGTTAGGGATCTTTGATAAAATCTCCATAGGGACCTGCTCTAGTGCTCACACCATTTCCTGGCTGCTGCTTTCATTGTTTGTCTCGTTCGCATGGGGGTACGTACAACTCCCACCTGAATTCAATAAAACGTTGATGCTCCTTGGCGTGGCAAACAGCAGACAGTTCATTTTTCATTCAGCGAAATCTCCTCAAAAGGAAGCAAAGATTGGCTGTTTCATTAAGTGGCCCATCCAGGCAGACACGTGCGCCACAGCAGTGCCCATGTTTACCCAAGCAAGTGTGCATATTAGAACGGAATCCATGGAGAGATTAATGGGCTACTGCCTCTGTACCATTGATTATCTAAACGCCATTTTTCCCTCTTCCTGCACACATATTAAAAAGTAATGAAGCCTATGTCGGAAAGGAAGGCAAGACTTCACGCATCATTTTATGTTATCTGGACTCTAACGGTGAGGAATCTCTTTAAGGCACGTTTTGAGCAGAATTAAGTAAACAAATGTGGAGTGTGCGTTTGAAACTAGAAAAATGTGCTTCAGCAAAGACGAGCCCCTGACACAACTGGAGGAGACTCTGCAGATGTTAGCAATTTTTCTGTGTAGCTTCCCCAACCTTACGACGAGGCCACAATTACGGCAATGGGGTTGGCAACCACTGACAGTAATGGAAAGAACATCAGAAGCATCAGATCTGCAAAGTCAGTTCAACAGTATGTTATACGTACAAGTGGCGAACATTCGCGAAGCATGGACGTTTCCACCAGAACCGTGCATCTCCATTCTGTATTCCTCTGCTGAAAGGGTGGAGGTGGCCTCTTTCAAGGAAATAACTTCCTGAGACATTACGTGAATCAGCAGACAGCCTTATGGCCCAGACCTTCCCAAGAGCCTAAACGCTGGAGTTAAAGGTGAGGAACCACATTGAAAACATGATGGGAAACAGTTTTTCCTGCCCTGCAGAGCTTTATTTTGAATGCTCTTGGCTTCATTTGGTTTTAGTATGTGGTAATGACTTCTGCACTAGATCTTCCTCTACAGAGCCCAACCCTCAATGGCACAGCCTTTACTGAAGCACTTTTACCATTATAGAGGCACGCCGCTCGATTCCCGTCAGTCAAAGTTGACAGTACTGACTGCACGGATTCATGAATTACCGTGCAGCGGTGGAGCGAGGGATTGAGTAAGCGGGAATAAGGAAGAGCTAGAAGTAGTGGCAGAGAAAATACACTAACGCACAATGTAAAGAACACAACAACAGCTGTCTTACACCTCAAGCAGGCTTCTCTGCAAAGTGATTGGAGAGGAGCGGGGCTTGGGTTACATTCCTGAGATGGGGATGGCTGGTGTTGGTTTCAGAGGTGGGGGCAGGTGGTGGGGGTGGAGACAGCTCAACAAGTTGTTGAAAAGAACACAGACGCTTGTCATCAGCCTCCAGAGCAGGGAGCCATCTGAGTGCATTTTAGTCGCAGAGGTTAATGACCTCCCTTTGCTCTTCCGTCCTGCTGGAGTCCAGTGCAGCAGCAGCACTCTGCTGTGTTTGAGCTCACAGTTCTTACTTGTGGCCTGGATCAGCCCAAAAAGCTGTAAGTGGATCCTGACAATCCCTTTTTATCTCTCCCTCTAGGGCAGCGCGTAAACTTTCAGAGTAACGACGGTGTTTGGATTACTGTAGCTCTCTTTGATGCCTCAGTATGCACCATGCAAAGTGGAGAAAGAAGAAAGACACAGACAGAATTGAATATATACTCTTTTATTTGCCAGTTTAGCATCCAAAGGGACATACAGTACATTTACTACAAGGACCGTCCACCTAAACCAATGTGGGGTCAAGTTCCTTGCTCAAAGGCACAGTGATAGGGAAACTCAATCCTGTCATGAATCGCTCCTTTTGGGGTTTGAACAACCCTGCATTTATTGTACAAGTTGTTAATCTGCTCTGATAGATTCAAGGTTGCAATTCCCTACAATCTTTTAGGTTTCAAACTTCATTAGTTAGGAAACCTTTAGATAAATAAAAAAATAAGAAAGCCAGCTTCATTTCTTATTTGTGCTGCCTGTTGACCCCCATCCACTAATAAACGGTAAGCTGAGCAAGCTGTTGGTCATCCTCTCATGGGATTGTTGGGTAGCTGCCAGTTTCCTGCTTGCTTTGTCAGTGGATAAAGTCAGTAACAAACGAGAAGCCTACAGCCAAGCCGGTCAGTCAGGTCAGAGGTCAGCAGACCTCAGGGCAGGATTGTGCAGAGGAGCACTATGGGGAGAGTACAGGCAGCTGGAATGCACTGAAAAGGGGCCCTTTGCTCCGTTTCTTAGCTCCACTGCTCTTAGAGCCATTAAAACTCTTCATACATCCTTTAGTCTAGAGCATCAAGAGTGGAGAGTCCCCAGGGCTCATAGCAATCCACTTGCCTGAGTTTGTAGTCCTGACGCCTGGTTACGAATTGAGGTTTGCTTTGGCTCTGTCAGGTTCTAAGAGAGATCTTTGGCTAAGTTGACTTTTTCTGTCTTGCTTCAGTTGACTTGATCGTTTTAGCTAGGCTGAGTTTACTGAAAACCTCCGTGGTGGCCGCTCTATGCTGATGCATTGTTTAGCCCGTTTGGAGAGCCAGCTAAATGGGCGCCATGCTTGACTTCTGCATTTTTAGCATCATTAACCTACAGGAAATTGCCCCTGCAGCTGTTTGCCGGCTGCTTGGTTGCTCCACATTCCCAGCTAATGGCTAAACATCGAGGTTTCCTCTACTGTGAGTTTTGACTGTAAAGCGGATTTGACAACTTGAATTTGCCAGCGCAACGTATGAAACATGACATTATAGGTTTCGAGCTCTGGATTATTCTTTTTTTGACTAATCCAGCCAAACACCGGCCAACGATGCCATTAATTGCTGCTCCCAAACCAAGCCACAGAGACGGCATGTGTAAATAACCCTTCGCCTCATTAAGAAAGCTTACTAAACGAAATGATATGTGCAGAGTGTATGCCTGTTCTTGTCCTTGAGTCTCAAATGCCAGCGCAAAACAATAATGTGCGCTGCCAAGACATGCTCGCATATAAGGGGTTGGCTGGAATATTGAGGGGTTGGTGAACTACTTTGTTGCCCGCAAGGAGAACGACCCTGTTGTTCTTTGGCTGCCCAGTGGCCTTTTGGACAGCATTTCTGTTCTCCAGCCCAGTCCATGTACCCCACGAGCAATAAACATCCTTTTCTCTCTCTCTCTCACGCAGGCAAAATATATTAAAGAATAGCGTAAGTAAGTCCCTGCCCTGTGGGATGGTGGGGGCAAGACAGCAGTAAGCCATCGGTAGTAGCCCAGTGGCCTAATGAACGTGACCCATGAGGTCTCGGCTCCGTTGCTCACGGGTGCCATCTAGACTAATCAAGTCATTACAGACTGGCGAAGGCAGCGACAAGAGAGAAGTCTTGCTCTGCGCTCCCTCAGTAGTTGCCTCTATCTTGCTAGGGCAGATATCTTTTTTTTTTCTCTTTTTACTTGTGAATTTGTTCTGAGGCCAGCAGGTTGTTTGCCTTGTTTCACAGGCTTTCATTTTACAGTGTGAACTCAGGTCATGTTTATCTACTTGATTTGCCAATTTGCCTCTGAGCGTGAGCGGTCACATGACTTCATGACAGCGGTAGTGTCAACTGACAAGACTTCTGCACCGCTTTCAACTCCCATTCACTTTCCCTTCCACTTTTCCCAGACTGAAATACATCAGTTTGAAAACCGCTGTTAAGGGAACGCTCCTCAATCTGCATGCAGTTAGTAATAGCCAGTTGATGACAGAACCGGCTGCAAAAATGAACTCCAGAAGTGCTTGAATGTTCAGGTGGAAAGAGAAATTCTAGGGCTGTTGTGGTGAGACTTTAATTTGGTCAAATGTACACCGTAAAGCCAGAGGGTTAAGAGGATGAGAGGAGATTCAGTCCATCTTCTGTTCCCCTTTCCCTACGCAAGGACATGGAGATCAGGTTCCTCCCCTTGAAAGAGCCGACTGGCCGCGTCTGTAAGAGAAGCCATGAACCTGATCTGATGATTAACTAGCCTCATCACTATGGCTGTGGGCCACATCCACACACACACACACACATAGAAGAGGGTTTTTTGTGTCTAAGTCACAAGGTCTACCGAAACCCCCACTGCTTTACACCCTTCACACTCACTCTTATTAGTGGGATTTGCCAAGTCAAGCATCGCTATTAATGCTACTCCTAGTCAGTGTTAGTGATTTGCGAACTGCAGCACAACCATTTTTGCAGTTTCGCTTCATCCAAAGAGGCACAGAACCTGCATTCACTGCTCTTCGTCTCACTGCAGAATGCAAGCATCATAACCGAGAGAGTTGCTAGAGCAAGAACTTTTCTCTAATTGTTTGCATCTATCAGTGTGTGGATATCTCTCACTGCAGTGGGTGTGTGTTTGTTCCCCTGTGCGGTTCTCTCTGACGGCCTTGAGAATGGGAGTGATTGATTTTTAGCGCTAATGCTTGTTTACCCTCAGCAACTGCGTTCCAGGCCAACCTCACGGGGGTGCCCACCTCCTCCTCACACCCCTCCCAGCATCCCCCTCTGCCTGGCCTTGCCAATCCATGTTTTTGCGGGGCAACAGTTTGCTTGGCAGGCAAATTGATAGCTAGAGTCGCTCTAGAACCTTGCACCATCTTCAGTGAACATAAATTATTGGTGTAGAGCAAACAGGGGGGCTGGCGGCAGTCCAGCGGCTCCGAGCCCAGCCCAGCCAGCAATTGTTGTGGGGGCACAGAGAGAGAAAGAATGAGAGAGAGAGACATATGAAGAGAGGGAGTCCTCAATAGCTTTTCACGGCGCGCTGGGCTCCAGGTGCCCCTTTGAAGCCACATAAATTGAAACTGTTTTACCTCTGAAAAAAAAAGAAACTAGTCACGACTGAATCTGATCCCAGAGCTGCACGAAGACGGGTTTGTTCATACGTGTGCATACACAATAACTGCTGGTATGCACACATCGTTTGACCATCGGGGGGTTTATTTGCGATTTCATAAAACCGACGACGTGTTCTCTTTTGTGTCAAGTTGCATTCTTGCCGGCTTCCTCCTTGTTGTCTGGATGCAGCGTAGTGCTGAAGAAAATCAAACGCACACAAAACCCTACCTAAGCACACACATTTAACCTTAGACACACACAAACTACTAGAGTACATAGAAGCAAACGTCCATCTTTTAAACAAAACGCTCTTTTAGCTTCTGTTCTGTTCCGCAGACATCAATCACAGCGCTGCTGACACACACCGTGAGTCATTTCATAATCAAAGTTAACTTTCTAAACAAATCTGGCTTTCTCGCAGTGTTGAAATACTTACGACAAACACACCGCGTTACGATTATTCATGAATTTGCGTTGTAAAATGGGATATATATATATTATATTCAAATCAGTCTTATCAAAATAAACCCGCAGCCTTCATTTGGTTGGAATATCATGCTTTGCAGAAACACACATATGTAAATGCATTATTAACAGCCTCTCTAAATTTAAAATGTGCCAATCTTTCTGCAGATTTCTGTGTAGCAGATATTAAAATGTCATTCTGGGCTTTGATTGATTTTATTGGGAGTCTGTGTTATCTTGCTGCGCTCAGTTTGATTAAACATACAGAAACGATCACAGTCAATTTGAGCTGTGCGTCACGGGGAAACTCAAATCCTTCAGCGATGATGGAGTAGTTGGAGAATAATTGAAATTGTTGGTAAGGGACAATGGAGTTATGAGAACGTGCCCTTCATTTCAGCTCCACAAACCTCCAAAACAGAAAAATAAAGCACAACAGTATCCGCTGTACTATTCTGGATAAAATGAGAATCACATTTTTTTTTTTTTGATTCAAAATGAGATCACGATTCTCACACAATTTTGAATATACAACCAAATAAAATAATTATGATAACAATAATTTACCAACGGTTCTGACGAAATATAAATTGCTGGAAAATGTTTGAATGAATTATTTATAAAATGGTTTTTAATGAATTCAATGACTCACTAATAAATATTTGATTCATTACTGGAGGAATCAGTGTTTTTGAACGAATCTTTGATTCAATGAATAAATGATTCAATGACAAATACATCGCTTGTCGCCACCTAGTGAATGTCATTGATACAAAAGTTATTTAACGCGCCAAGTTTGTTTCAAAAGCTAGTTTGCTCTGCTTTGATTGCGATCATAGACATCAGTGTTTATATACTAACTTAAAAATTATCTCAGTACTTCTGTGATCATGTGAATATTTGTTACACAGAAATAACTAAAGTGTGGTTTAACTGCTCTCTCTGGCAGCACGAACACAGATTTGAATGTTCCCGTATGATTTTGTCAAAGGTTTAAAAGATTTGTTGTCATTTATAAGTAAGATCACGTGGGTGCTTGAGTTGAGATCGCAATCTTTTTACGATTAATCGTGCAGCTCTAACCCATGTCGTCCAAGATGTTTGTCTTTCTTCAGATGAAAATAAATTTTTGAGGAAAACATTCCAGGATTTTTCTCCATATAGTAGACTTCAATGGGGTTCAATGGGGTTCAATGGGGTTCAACGGTTTGAAGGTCCAAATGTCAGTTTCAGTGCAGCTTCAAAGGATCTACATGATCCAGACGAGGAATAAGAGTCTGATCTAGAGAAACCGTTAGACATTTTCTAATGAAAGAAAAAAAACATTTACGTTAGGGTTAGTCACGTGTTACCTTTCCAACATGATTACGTAATGCGTGGAGCGTCACAGAGCAGTGCAAGACGAGCATTTGTGGTTAAATTTTTTTTTATTATATATATATATATATAAAATGTGCGATGGTTTCTCTAGATCAGACTCTTATTCCTCGTCTGGATCATGTAGATCTTTGAAGCTGCACTGAAACTGACATTTGGACCTTCAACCCGTTGAACCCCATTGAAGTCCACTATATGGAGAAAAATCCTGGAATGTTTTCCACTTCATTTCTTTTCCACTGAAGAAAGAAAGACATCTTGGATGACATGGATGAGAGTAAATGATCAGGAAATTTTAATTTTGAAGTGAATGAATCCTTTAAAGTGTAACATTTAGGTTTGTGCAGTTAAAAAACTGCAGTGGTTCTTGCACGCCAACTCAAAGTCAAAATGGATTGTGGGTCACAAAAGCTAAAACTACACACTCCAAAAATACACTTCATCATTCGGCTGACTGTTTTTCCTCCCGAGCACTAATTCTTATCTCGCGCACTATTTAGGATGGATATGTGCGTCGGGCTGCAGCGACAGAGAGGCGTTCAGTGCTTCAGTTGGGGGATGTGCTGGGTTTCATTAGGTTGCAGGACTCTTTAATTCATTGCAGTCTGGCCTCGTACTGATGAAGTCATTCATCAAGCTCACGGTCAGCCGCTCCGTTGGGGAGTGTGTGTGTGTGTGTGTGTGTGAAGGGGGGTTGATGTGTGTTTGGGGGCACTGGGGGTTCAGGCTCGACGTTACATTGAGTTGCGGTGAAGAGCACATCACACCCTGTAATTTAGCCAATAGAGTGCAAACACACATGCACACACATGCACTCTGGGAAATAAAATCGCCCCACATGCACTTGCCGCGGACTGTATGATGCACTGACGCATCCCAGAGGACTCCTTCCTGAACCGCGTGTGTGCGTTCGGAATGGCGCAAGCAAAAAGCCGGTGCCATTAACAGGCTGCAGCGTAATTAACAGTTGATTCGATCGCCGGCTAGCGCTGGCATCTGCAATAAAATAAGCTGCTCATTTTTCTGTCTAATAATTTATAGACTGCACCTCTTCACATTCTGTGGTCAGTCCGTTTCTCAGGATATTGCTCCGGCTCTTAGTAATTCACTCTATTGATTGAGTTTAAAGCGACAGGAACACTTTCAATCTTTCTCTGATCTCTCATGCTAAGTTTACTCTTCATCATGCTGTTAGCGTGTCATGCACACCGCTGGACGAAATTAATAATTCATGTAAAGGTAGTGCTCTGTTCGGGTTTCACTTGTTTTGTCATTTGATGCTCTATTTTACAGCGCTAGACCTGCGATGTCATTCGGATGTGCATCGCTCTGGTTTCACAGCTGTATTTACAGAACGCAAAATTTGGGATCCTTTTAAAAAAAAAAAAGCTTTCATTTTAAAAGTGTAAGATTGTGCGTATATTCATCCCCGGCACATATGTGAAGCACACAATTTCTCTGTGCATGACCCATATGCATATTCCCATCCATTTTAAAACACTAGTGCATGATAACACAGATTGTGAATGCCATCACGGATGCTGCGCACACATTCACAGTTTTTATAAATCCCAATATGTGCATGGAAAATCACATGCACGCGTTTCCATGGCCGTTTGCACCGTTTATCAGGCCCAAGGTCTGTATTTACAGTGATTTGTGGAACAGAGCTCAATGAAACCAGATCTGTTGTATAGTGTGTGTCTGCGGTCAGGATATCTTAAGCTGGCTTTGAAGGGTTTTAAGCGTTTTTTTTTTTTTTTCTGTCTGGGAAGAAAAGATATAATGTGTCTCTGGTTTGTTTAAAGCAGCATTAATCACTGATATGGGTTAATTCGGCCAAAAATGAAATTTCTGTTATTAATTCCTCTCCCTCATGTCGTTCCAAACCTTCGTTCATCTTCAGAACGCAAATGAAGATATTTTTGATGAGGTTTATGACTCTAGCAATATAATAAACACTTTCAAGGTCCAGAAAGGAACTAAAGACATGTTAAAACAACCTTAATGTGATGAAGGGACGAGAATACTATTTGTGAACAAAAATAACAAATTTGTTCAATAATATCTTCTATGGGGTCGTCTTAAAGGGATAGTTCAACCAAAAATGAAATTTCTGTCATTAATTCCTCTCCCTCATGTCGTTCCACACCTTCGTTCATCTTCAGAACACAAATGAAGATATTTTTGATGAAAAAAATTTTGTTTTGTTTTTGCGCACAAATAGTATTCACGTCACATTAAGGTTGTTTTAACATGTCTTTAGTTCCTTTCTGGACCTTGAAAGTGTTTATTATATTGCTAGAGTCATAAACCTCATCAAAAATATCTTTATTTGCGTTCTGAAGATGAACGAAGGTTTGGAACGACATGAGGGAGAGGAATTAATGACAGAAATGTAATTTTTGGGTGAACTGTCCCTTTAATGGCGGCACATGCAGATTAAATTAATGCTTACTTTGAAAAATTAACCAAACATATAAGCAAATAGTTTGTTATTGATGTTCAAACCAAGTGGATCATCAGCCAATTGCAATAATAATAATTCAATAAATATTAAAAAAATTCTATTCTATAATAATAATAATAATAATAATAATAATAATAATAATAGAGAACCCATCACACAACCTGCTGCTGTCTGTGAATCAGACACACACACACACACACACACACACACACACATGTTGTGTTTTCATGTTTTATGGGGACATCCCATAGGCGTAATGGTTTTTATACTATACAAACTGTACATTCTGCCCCCCTACTCTACCCCTACCCCTAAACCTACCCATCACACAAAATGTTTTGCAATTTTAGATTTTCAAAAAAGATAATTCTGTATGATTTATAAGCTTGTTTCCTCATGGGGACCAAAAAACATCCCCACAAGATCAAAATTTACTAGTATTACTATACCTGCGGGGACATTTGGTCCCCATAACGTAGGGAATAGCCTCACACACACACACACACACACACACACGTGTATGTGCGCTTCACAGAAAACCAGACCTCGTCTTGCCAAGCATGTGTCAGCACTTAGCAATCAAAAAATGTATTTCTATGTGCCCATTATCATATTTCTTTGTTAATGATTTTAGCATATTAAAAGCTCCAGTGTGCACAAGTAGAAATCTGATTCATGCGTCTCTTTTTCCTTCATTATTTGTTCAATCTTACAATTGTTTTCTAATTAATTGGACACATTCCTGAGATGTTCCCTCCTCCCGCTCTTTAATTAAACCCCGGCCGTTCGTTTCCCGACGTGAGCGCTCAGGGTCAAGATTCAGCTGCGTGTCAGTCCGGCTCGTTTTTATGGTTTTGTTCCTGGTGACTTTTATAAAATGTGTAAGAATGACCTACTAGAAGAGAAAGACACCGCGTGTGTGTGTGTGTGTGTGTGTGTGTGTGTGTGTGTGTGGGCGCACATGTGTGGCGATGGCTGAATAAAAGCGGAGCGTGTGGTTTGTTTGGTTCTTAATCTGCCTCTTAAAGACATCTGTCAGTGCGGATCACTATTGTTCGTCATGCTTGAGACACGCACTGCACAAATTCAATCCTGCCATTTCTATCATGTCACATTTGGCAGATCAACAGTGACACAAATTGTATCATTGCATCCCGCGCGGGGATTGTGTTTGCAGGTGCGACTGCTGGCAATAAGAGACCTTTGCAGAAATGTCTTGCTTTAGCGCTTGGCCTGCGTTCAGCAGCAACACGAGCTGAAGTCGTTTCTTTAACCGTCGAGGAAAGGAGGATGTTTTCCGTCTCTCCGCTCCGAGCGATGCGTTTAATCTGACTGGAGAATTCACTGCGGTGCCGCGCGGATCTGGTATTTTCTGTGGTTTTCTGTTAATTGCTCCGATCCCGATTCAATTGCACTCCTCACCCCGCTGATCTCTATTGTCTGTTTGCAAGACTCGGTGTTTCACTAATTTGGTTGAACTATTAAAATTTAACACTTGCAGACATATTGCAGCGAATGTAAGTGACTGGCATGCTCATCCCTACAGGCCCTGCACAGCTCTCTGTGAACCTCCTTTATTTAGGACAGCAGCTTCACTACAGGCATCTGTCAACTGAAGATTCACAATCGCCGCATATAGAACAATTACACAGTGAGCACTGGGGGGATAAACTTTTTTAAATACCCATTTTTATTTAAAGGAATTAAATAATCAAAGCGTTTAAAGTGAACATTAAAAAATATATAGCCCTATAAAATATAATCCAAATGGATGGAAATGGTTTATATGCAATTCAAATACATAAATCTAAAATTTAGGCCTTTTTTTGGAGCGAATAAAGGAAAAACAGTAAAAAAAAAAGTAATACATTTTAGATATTTGCAAACAGTATTTTTATTTTAAAATATGCACACATCCACTCCTAATCATATTCGGTGTACAAATTCTCATCACATGCAGTTATTAATTGCATGATCACGAAAATGCTTACATTTTTAGTTCAGCTTTGCTAAAAGTCTATAGTTTGCATCACTGGATATTTCTGTCGGTGGTAAAACAACGTTTAGCTCGTACTCTTAAACTGAAGCGTCGCTGTGACGAGCAGGGCGGGCGAGAGCCGTGAGGGAACGGCGCGAGGCCGGTGACGTGAGTGATAATGAGCGTCAGCTGCGTGCTACACCGGTCTCGTGTCTCTCACGGAGGAGCTCCGGAAGCATAAAAGAGGAGCGACGACTGTGAAGGACGAGAGAGGACCAGGCCTGGACTTTATGTTGTGTTTTTATTATGTTTGTGTGGGCGGCCATTTTACTTTTGTTTTATTGTTTGTTTATTTGATTATTAAAGTTACGTTGAATGTTCGCCGGTTCCCGCCTCCTTCTTCCCGTTCTTAAGAACTGTGTTACAGTAGCATTGGAATTCATGTTCATCTATGAAGCCCCGCCTTCTTTGATCTGATTGGTTATCTCAGTCTTTTTGACATTGACGAGCACTGTGAGATCGCTGACGAGCCAAAAAAAGGATTTTTTTCCCACCGTAATGAAGTGCAGCGTCATGACCATTTCTAATGATTCTGATCCACAGCACTATTTCCACATGTAGCTCAGCTATTCCTTGTTTCTAAAAAAGTTGTCAACTATCGATGGTATTGCTGACTGTTTAGTATGGAAGCTTGTTTCCGCCACTAAATAAAAAAAATAAAAAAGGTAATTGACTTTTTTTTCTCCGAATTGCACATTTATATCTCGCAATTTTGATTTTATAACATGCAATTGTGAGTTATGAAGTCAGAATTGTGTGATGAGCTCAAAAAAAGTCTTTTTTCCCTCATAGTTGGGCATTTTAACACACATTTGAGAGTTTTTATCTTGCAATTGACAACACGATCTCAAGGCAATTCGTACATATTTTATGAGGTGGCTAATTTATATGATTTCATACAACCTCACTCGTACAAATTCTTCCTTTTTTTGATAAATTGTACATACGATTTATTTGTATGAATTTGTATAAATGACCTAACCCGCCCCTAAACCCGTCACTGGGGTTCAGACAGATCGTTTGAATTTGTACGAGTGAGGTTGTACAAATTCATATAAATTAGCCACCTTGTAAAATATGTATGAATTGGTTGTCAGAAAGCGTTGAAATTGAGTTTGGGAGTTTGATTGACAGGCGATCTGACCAATCATAACCCCGAATCCGCCATTTTGTCCATCAAAGCAGTCAGGGGAGTTAGTAGATTAACGTTGGTGAACTTGAATCACGTCTTGAAACAACATTCCTTCTGATGTTCATTCATGTTTATTTGATGCTATAAATGAACTAGTATGAAGAGATGATCGGTTCACGAGGAGCTACAGCGATCTGTCACCACACATTAAACACACACTAGACACTATTTTTACATTACAATATTTTAAATATGAAGCTGTTTCAAACATTGTCAGTGTCCTCTTTGCTCCTCGATGTATTTTCACTGCGTGAGAACATGATGTGT
Organism: Zacco platypus; assembly: GCA_038088235.1. Lineage (NCBI taxonomy): Eukaryota > Metazoa > Chordata > Actinopteri > Cypriniformes > Xenocyprididae > Zacco > Zacco platypus. The sequence continues at coordinate 2,091,594 of CM076069.1, read as the reverse complement.
GGCGTGAGAGTGAACAGTAACTAAAGGGGGCGGGGCTTTGGAAACGGTCAATTATGACTTTATAACTCAATAAAAGAGAAGTATATGTGAGAAATAAATTTGCGCTTGTGAGATAAAAAGTCACAATTACCTTTTTTATGTCACGACAGAAACAAGCTTCCATAGTATCGGGTCATTTGCGTAATGTTTGCCTTGACTGGCAGCATCAGCGGTGTCTGCTGTCTCTGTGATGTTTCCCATGATCCACGAGTCTCTCTTGTGTTCTCTTACAGCACCCATACCCTTCAGAAGAACAGAAAAAGCAGCTCGCTCAAGACACGGGCCTCACCATCTTACAAGTAAACAACTGGTGAGTCAAGTCACTTTTCATCTCTTTAACCAGCAGCGCTGACCATCGGGAAGCATTCGCGCGCGGGCTCTACTCGCCTTATCGCCGCGTCTCTTTGCCGTTCGACACACATTTTCATTCCCTTTGATGCATGAAGGGGAAGAGGACAGCGGTACACCTCCTCCCCAAGAGCCAAACGCTCTCCCCGCCCCCGATCGGCGCTCCGTGCCGGATTACAGCTACAGCGCTCTGGCCGGCAGCGTCTTTGTAGATGGCTTAGCTCATAACTGGAGGTGGTGGATTAAATAAAATGATCACAGAGCCAAAGAAATGATACAGGAATTATTTATCAAAATACATGCCCGGGCTCTTTTTTTATCGCTGGCTTAATTTCGTTCTCTACATTCTCCGGCCGATGTTCAGATTAATTGAGCTGACAGCTTCTTTTCAAAACACCGGGAAGGTATTTGCACGGATTTCCTGGCCTTACACAAACTTAATTATACGGAGCGCTATTTTATCAGTCTAATTCCGTGTAGTGGAGCTTCTATTTACAAATGAGAAGTCCCTGCCTTTTATTCACAGCTTCCCTTAATGTATTTATCAAAGCGGACTCATTTACGGAGCGCTCTATCTGTCGGGGACAGGCGGCGGCTCTCGGCTTTATCGGCCGGCGGGCCCGCGCGCACCTCGGGGTCAATTGATTTTTTTTTTGCTTTTGTGATTCATTTTTCGCCTACACCTCATTCACAATGAGCGGCACGCCTGGAGAATGAGCTTGATTTGTCCGACCAGGTACTTAAATTGGCCACAGGAAGCGCCGTTATCTGCCTTTCACCCGCCTCGCGGTGCGGACGGCGTTTCAATCGCAGCGGTAACCCCGCTTTCATGCCGTCACACACCTACAGCAGCAGAAAATTGAGTTGCTTTGCCTGTTTCATGCTGATTAATGCTGAAATAACCTCGACGAGAACCTCACAGAGCGGCGGGGCGAACGCTTTTAGTTTTAGTCCACTGCTGTCTGTCTGTCTGTCTGTCTGTGTGCGCGCTCGGGTCTCAGTTAGATCCGTTCCGTCCACCTGACATTCCTGCCGACGGGCCAAAAACGTCCCGGATTCCTCCTGTGATGGTCATTGTCCTGATCCTGCCTTTGATATAGAGCACAGGAGAGAGAGACAGGTTTGCGTGCTCTCTCAGGCTGGACGTCCTGAATCACGTCTTTGTTCGGAGGCACAATCAGACCTGGAGGCACAAGGGCGCTCTGTGTAACGTGTCAATAGACAGCGCGTCTCCTGCTCGGACAAGACCGTCTACCTCTCCGTCTGTGTCCGTGGATCTGATCTTCTGCTCTGCGTGTGTGTGTGTGTGTGTGACGGTCACTGGTGTTGGTGGCTCGTTATGTAGCTGATGGGTAATTAAATCTGAGACTCTGTCTGACCTCAGAGAGAGAGAGACGCTTCACACACCACACGACAGGAAAGTGCCATTGCATCTGTGTGTTATTCTATCTGTCTAATCACATGCTGACAGCAACACGCCTCTGCTAAACACACACACACACACACACACACATCATTATGAGAGAGACAGAGACGGGTTTGTCTCTCGTTATTGGTCACTCTTGCAGTCAATTCTGGGAGTTCAGGAACTTTTCTGTCCCAGAGGTGGATTTTTGTTAACTTTCTTGGAAATGTTAGACATGTGTATATTGTATTAGGACATTTCAACCGCAGAATAAATGACGATTTGAAATTTGATGGAAATGACATTTGTTGGGAAAAACAAGAGTCTTAATGTCTAAAAGTGCTTGAAGAAACACCCAGTGATGTGTTGGTTTGGGTTTCTTCTGTCTCTCTCTGTGTTGTCAATCATAAAAACTCTCTCGACTAATGAGATGACATATGGAGTGACTTATCAATGATCTTTGACACCTGCTTGATTTCATGGATGTCTAACATTGCCATCTTACCTGAAGCCCACAGACACACACTCTTCATTGTCCGTCTGTTGTCGTTTCATCATCTCCAGACTCGAGCTGCTGTGATTTGAGGCGTAAATCAGACTAAATCATCTCTGCTGGTCTTCGATCTGTCAGACCTTTATTCAGACTAGAACAACTGGAGAAACCATTTCATGAGCCTCTCTTTCCCTCCCCGAACTCAAATGAGTCACGAATAAACAGATCAGCTTTGTTTTTTATGACCGTTTCAGTTGGCGCGGCCAGCTGTTATGAAATTCAAAATAATGGCTTAATATTTTCCAAATGCAATGTAAAAAGTATAAACAGGCCTGTGAAGATTTTATTTCCCTCCTCAGACCATGGGAAAGTCACTGAGTTTAAACCCATGCCGTGGCAGTGTTATTTCAGCATCATTCAGATACTATTATTTTTTTATATTAAACAATTCGTTCACTTCAGAATTAAAGTTTTTTGATAATTTACTCACCCTCACGTCATCCAAGATGTCTTTCTTTCTTCGAAAAAAAAATTAAGGTTTTTGAGGAAAACATTCCAGGATTTGTCTCCATATAGTGGACTTGAATGGGGTTCAACGAGTTGAAGGCCCAAATGTCAGTTTCAGTGCAGCTTCAAAGGATCTACATGATCCAGACGAGGAATAAGAGTCTGATCTAGAGAAACCATTGGACATTTTCTTAAAAAAATAAACATTATATACTTTTTAACCACAAATGCTCGTCTTGCGCTGCTCTGCGATGCGCCACGCATTACGTAATCATGTTTGAAAGGTCACGCTTGGAAAGACGGATGGAAAAGCTCTGTCTCATTTTCTCCTCCAACTTAAAAATCATCCGACATCGTTGTTTTACCTTTTTTGTAAAGGCGTTTGACTCAGTCTTTGCACGATCACTTTGTAAACAATTGTTTGGTACTTCCGTCTACCATTTATCTTTCCAGCGTGATGACGTAATGTGTGGAGCATCAGAGCAGTGCAAGAAGAGCATTGCTGGTTGAAAAGTATATAATGTTTATTTTTAATAAAATGTGCGATGGTTTCTCTAGATCAGACTCTTATTCCTCGTCTGGATCATGTAGATCTTTGAAGCTGCACTGAAACTGACATTTGGACCTTCAACCCATTGAACCCCATTGAAGTCCACTATATGGAGAAAAATCCTGGAATGTTTAATTTCTTTTCCACTGAAGAAAGAAAGACATGAACATCTTGGATGAGTAAATTACCAGGAAATTTTAATTCTGAAGTGAACAAATCCTTTAATACTTTGAATCAATAGTTTTGTTGTGTTTTTGTAATTTTAATAGTTTTTTTGTCTGTCTGTAGTTTTTATTATTTATTTCAGTTGCAGTTTTTTTAGTGCATCAAATCAAACTAAATGAAAATGATGATTTATTATTTCATTTCATTTGATTTTCGTTTAATTTGTTATTATTTTGTTTAATTTCAAGTGATATTTTTTTAACATTTATTTTTTGTTTTAGTGGACTACACTAGCCCTGCAGTCTCTCAGAATGATCACTGAAGTTGCTGGTTATCCATTTAACTTTGACCTAGATGAGACTGTCGAGTCTTTTTTTGGACTCTCCCGGGACATGCCAGTGTCCGTTCTCTCTTAATATACAGCGCGAGAGGACGAGTGGAGACGAGCTGCTGCCAGAGAACATCATCGGCATTGCTTGCATTTAGGGACCGCTAATTGGCAGTTAATTAGCAGAATTGACTCAGTTGTTGGTTCCCAAGTGCCAGCCTCCGCCCGCTCCAGCTTCATTTGATCTGATATCTCTCACAGCGCCAGAGCACTGATCCGCTTTTAGCATACGAGTCTACATCTGGCCAATGTGCGGCTCACATTCAGGCCAAATCGTCACTCGAAGCCTGTGACGTCACGTTCATTCTCAGCTCTGTGAGAGGGAAACTCCTGTCAATCTGAATGTGCCGGTCTGATGTTCTTCCTCACTGTTTTCCAGAGCAAATATCTACACATTCTTAAATCAAGACACGTTTTCTTATGACATAAAATAAAATTTTGTTTTCTGAAAAAATGTAAGTTAAGTGAGTTTTACAATTGGTTAACATGAACGAACTATGAGAAATATATTTTTACAGGGTTTTGGCAGTTAATAAAAATACAATTGTTCATGTTCAGAGTGGATTAACTCATGTTAATGGATAAAACTTTGGTGAGATTAACTTTAACTAATATTCACTTAATCTTAATATCTTCAGTCATGTTGCTTCTCCTGTAAATGTATCTTGATTTAAGAATGTTTAGATATTTGTCACTGTAAACCCAAATAAGTTGGGCTAACTCAATAATCATTTTTTTTAGTTATGATGCTCCCAAATTTAAGTGAGCCGAACTATCAAGTTTTGAGTTTGTAGAACTCATGCATGTTAATTGCTCCTAACTTGAAGTACTGAGTTAGCGAACTCGTACATTTTGGTAGCTATTAAGATAATAGATTTAGTTAATTAACTTTTTTAGTTTTTAGTTATTTACTTCACTGTACACCGTAATAAGTTGTCAGAACTCAAAAAAAATTGAATGAGATTTTTTTTAAGTTAAGAAACATTTTTATGCTCATTAACTTGAAATATTTGAGTATACTAATTTAAACATTTAACTTAAAATGAGCAGGTTATTTTAACATAAAAGCTAGCCTTATAACAAACTAATTCAGAAAATGCCAACTCGCTAATGAATGCAGGAACTACTGCTGTCAAACTCTCCAAAAACTCGTCTAAACTAGCATAACAAAACATTAATCACCCACTGAACATTAATCTTGCACGATTTATTACTCTAAATTTGAGCATTTACTCTCCCTTTCAAGCGCCATGGGAAATAGAAATCCCAGGCCAGTTTCGGTTAAATTTAAGTTAGTCTAAATTAAAAGAAATGAGTTCACACAACTCAAAGAATGAAACGGTTCAGTTTACTAGAAATATGTCAGTGCTGTGATCTCAAAAGAAAGCGCTGAACACTCATAACACTTCATTTAACTGAACTAATTTGCTTAAAGTTCGTCTTACTCAAACCGATGAAGTATTTGAGCGTTACAGTGTGGAAAACAAGAGGAAATCATCTTGTGAAACGGCGCGTGCGAATGAAAGTGAGCCGGTTTCATGTTCTTGGAGGGTGCGTTTTGTTTCGAGGGAGAAACAAATGGAGAAAGAGAAAGAAAAGAAGGTGAATAAGTGGGTTAATTTATATGGTTTGCAGCGGCTGCACATCACATGCGGCCGTCTGACGCAGCGCTGTAGGATCGTGCTGCGCCTCGGGCCATCTGTGAGCGGAATAGCAATTTTATTACATTGTCATTAAAGCAATTTCACAGCAGTATTGTTTGTTAATGAGAAGTCGCAAACGAGGAGAGATGTCACGGACAGGAGTAGCGTCGAGCTTTTCTATCTGCTCTTTTTATATATCGCTGAAAAATAAATGCGCACTCACCCTTCCCATCTGTCTCTGGGCTCTGGCTTGTAAAAGGGAAACCCACTTAAAGCTGAAATATAAAGTCTATACTGCCAAGGTTGTGTTTATGAGCTGCCGTTGGACTTTAGTGTTCACTGCTCTGCTAGTTGGACTTCATATACAGAGCACTAAAGTTAGGCAGAATCCAGCGTGTCTCTGGTCTCAGACCAGCAGCAGAAACCAGATTGTTTTGGTTCCGTTCGTTCGGGACTCTGACGGTGCTGGCGAGGATGTATGGCTGAGAGCTTCCTGTGTTTCACTCTCAGACGGATCAGTTGGCTTTTTCCAGTTATTTATAGAGGCAGATCTGCTGCTCCTCACACAGAGGATGAGGGAAATACAGCCCACATTAGTGAAATAAAGCCTGAGAGAGAGAGAGAGAGCAGGGCGTCTTTCTGCTGACGCTGCAGATGAACATAGTGTGAGCTGGGAGGAAGTTAAGAGGAAAAGAGAGAGAGAGAGAGAGAGAGCGAGGGAGACCCTGGAGAGAAGAACGACTGACAATCAGGATTTGAAGGAACGAGTTTATCAGTTTCAGGCTGAAGAGGTTTGTGGGATTCAGAGGGCACGTGCGTTACCTCGCTCTTCACAAAACAGGGCGTGGGACTCTTTTTGCTCTTTTTCAACAAATATCCAGTTAAAAATATCTGCTGGATCTTCAAAAAACAATGATCATCAGCCACTAAATGTGTTTTATTTATTAATTATGTTGTATTAGGCTGCAATTTATTCAACCAAAATTTGGGAGATTTGTGAATACATTTGTAATAAAGGTTATTTTGTTATTTTCTTGCAATAAACAAACAATGCAACATTTTTTGAAACGGATAGATTATTTATCAGTCATTAAAATACAAAAATTTAGACAATTCATTATTTAACAAATTTGACTGTCTTTGGCTGCAAAACCAGCTAAGTCCATGTGTGTTTTTGGAAACACTTTATCTTAGTGTCGTAGTTACACGTTACTACATGTACTTACTATAGTAATAACAGTAAATTATGCATAATTACAAACCAAACCCTAATTGTATCTCTATGGTAAGTACATGTACATAATTAATAGTACTCAGTACGTATTTGAGTATGTAAAATTAAGCGTATCCGTGTTTTTTTTTTTTTTTTTTTTGAAAAGCCTCTAAGTCCATAAGTCCACCTCTTTGGACAACAAGACTGTTTCTGTCAGTTTTACAGCGGCAAAACTCGCTACTCATGAAATCCTGTCATTGTCACTGTAACGACGGACAAAACATGATTAAAAACTTGCAGTTCGGCAACTGAAAGCGGCTCATACGTCTTGAAATCATTATTCGATTCATGTCTTCCGATTGGTTTTTCTGTGGACTTGGAGGCTTTTGCTGACAAAGTGAAGCGGCGTTTAGCGGTTTCTGCCAACGAACCGGTTTTTCTGAACGGACCGAAGCTGGGATTTAGTGGATTTGAAGCAAAAGTATTTGATGAACGATGTGCAGAGAGCATTCGCTCAATATCATTCTCATTTTTGATGGAGGCGGCGTTTAGAGGCTTTTGCATTTGAATTCTTTAGATAGACAGAGACCAATAATAGTTCACTAATGCGTAACATTGCAGATTCAGTGTAAATGAAGCCGTCACTCAGTATAAGCACCAGCTTGTACTTTTTAATAAACCCGTATTTCCCATGAGAAAAAAATATTTGTTTAATAATTTTTCTCACGCTAACGTCGGAGACCCTTGAGCTTTGTGCCTTTATTGCTTTAAAAAGTAACACGACTTCAAACACAAGCCTTACCTGAGATCTGTTTTCCCAGGATTCAGTTTATCGCCCATTCTCTGAGCTATACATGCCAGCAGCGCCATCATAAAAATTAATACTTCACGTTTGCTCATTGAAGCGTGTCGTGTCAGCGAGCGGAGATGTTCTGGATGAGCTACCAGCAGAAATGATGCCAAAACACGATGCGCTCTGGACGAACTCCAAACTGTGTTCACACACACCAACGGTGAAATAAAAGCAGGCCCTTTAAACGTCTCTCTCAATGGACACTCCAGCACTCTCGTCTCTCTCATTATCAGTTTGCGCACACCCGCCCGCGTGGTTCTTCGCAGCGTGAGACGGGACCGTGGGGCGAGAGACAGAGAGGAGCGGCGAGAGAGAGAGGGTGTTGAACCGTGGGCCCCTTTAGGGTCTGAGAGAATGGGCTGATTTTGAGATTGAATGGGGTGACGGGGGTGTGCGAGGGTAATGACAGAGTCCTCGCAGGCGGCAGTAAGTGAAAGGAGGTTAATTGAGAGGTTTCACTGATGACGGGCAGATCTCGGGCGCAGGTGCCCTGCAGCGGCTCCTCGCCGTAACTTACTCTCCACATTAACCAGCGTCACCCTCACACATGTGGACGTGTCTCCTCGTGCGACGCCGGGCCTCACGTCAAAGACAAAATCAATTTTATAATCAGGCAATCCATCATTTTTCATCATCATAAAAAGAAAAAAATACTTTTGTTTTTGCAAAATAATATATGCTTCTTTTGAGAATTTGTTTTGCAGTGATCCCACTAAACTGAAAAATACTGGAATAGGAAATTGATCATGAGTTCACGATAAAAATGTGTAATGCTTAATATTTTTGAGGAATTGCACCATTCAAAAGTTTAGTTAAAAATAAATAAATGAAGGATGCATTACATTAAACATTTATAATGTCACTAAATGCTGTTCTTTTGAATTTTATATTCATCAGAGAATCCTGAAATATGGTTTCCACATTGTTTTCAACATTGATATTAATCAGAAATGATTCAAATCATCATTTTAGAATTATTTCCGAAGGATCATTTGCCTGAAGACTGGAGTAATGATGCTGAATAAATTCACATAGAAAACATCTGTAATAATATTTCACAATTTTTACTGTATTTTTGATCAAGTAAATGCAGCCTTGGTGAGCAGAAGAGACTCTTTCAAAGACATTGATAACAGCATCATAACTATCTAAATGAAACGGAACAAATATATGAAAAACGCTGAAACAAAGTGGCAACATTTCCCTGGAGAGAGGAAGCCTCGTGTCGGGTCAGAGCGGTGACGAGCGTCTGTGATCCCGGTGATAATCAAAAACAACTTGCAGAGCAAAGGTGCCTGAGCCGAGGAGGAAGACAGACGAGCCGAGGGAGAGACAGGATCCTCACACAGGTGTGTTGACGCCCGGGGCGTCTTTGGCTCTGATTTGAGCCTGACTATCATGTCTTTAAGGACGCAGCGTCAGATGTCTGTGAGCTTTACCGGGGCCAAGACAAACCTGCCGCAGTTGTCAGAGCTTGCTGATGTAGCTGGCGAAGGTGTTTCTCGCGCGCGTAGATTGGCTGCTGTTGTGCCGCAGGACAGAGAGACAGAGAGACAGCAGAACAAAGTCTCGCTGTAAAAACCAGCAGCTGCTACTGCAGGATCAAAGGAGCAACAAGCGGCCCTTCCTGACCGGCCGGCGCTCCAGGTGTTTGACGGACAGCTGACAGCCGGGGCCGACTCGGACCCTCCGGTGGGCCGTGCGTATATGGGTGCACGTAGAGCCCGCCTTCGTACGCCACGATCACAGCCAATCAGAACGATGCTTTTGTGGGCCAATGAGATCCTGAGAAAGAAACACGGACAAAATCGCTTTATTGGTGCGACGCACCTGGTCGAGACACTTCTGATTCCCAGCTGCTGTCTTTGATTATATTATTTTAAAACACGTCTTTTTCTCTCCGTCTTGTCCAATCTGAGACACATTCGAGACACTTAGAGCTTTTTCAAAACACTCCCAAGTGGATGAATTTGAAAAGTTTTTGCGTTGTAGTAATGATGGCATATTTAGTCATGTGACACACTCATACACACACACGTTGTGTTTTCATGTTTTATGGGGACATTCCATAGGCGTAATGGTTTTTCTACTGTACAAACTGTACATTCTGTCCCCCTACACTACCCCTACCCCTAAACCTACCCATCACACAACATGTTCTGCTATTTTACATTTTCAAAAAAGATAATTCTGGATGATTTATAAGCTTGTTTCCTCATGGGGACCAAAAAAAATGTCCCCACAATGTCAAAATTTACTAGTATTTCTATACCAGTGGGGACATTTGGTCCCCGTAACGTAGGGAATACCCACACACACACACACATATAAATATAGGATGAGGGCTTGGTTTAGGATTAGTTGCATGTAATTATGCACAATTATAGTTGCTACTACCTTAACTATGTGTAGCATATGTGACAAGGACACTGTAAAATAAAGTGTTATCATTACTTTTACAATCTTTACATTTCTGCAAAGATGACAAATAATTTACTTGCAATTGCTGCGTAAAAAGTGTGGGTGTCTGCAATTTAGACCACTCATGGATTGAGTCCGACCTTAAAGTGGACCTATAAAGCCCCCTTTCACACGATCTGGTGTCTCCAGAATGTGTCTGTGAAGTTTCAGCTCAAAATCATTTATTATAGATTGTCAAATTTGGGTTTGAGCAAAAACACACCGTTTTTGTGTGTGTCCCTTTAAATGCAAATGAGCTGCTGCTCCAGAAGAGGGCGGAGCTTTAACAGCTCAACAACAACAAAGCTGGAGAATCTCACGCAGACAAAATGAGGAAAGTGTTCAAATTGATGGAGAGACTCAGGAAGAAGTTCCAACTTTTAGACGTTTCTGAACGGTTAGTGGATAAATTGATGTAGTTGCTGTGGAGTTGATCAACTCATCACTAGCATGTGTCGTCATGTTCATCTTTTTTCCTTGAATCGACCCTCGTTTGTGAAGCGGTCCGGCGTAAAATGACGGCATCAACAACACTCGACTACAACAACTCTTCCTCTTCTCTAAAGCAGCACAACATGGCCCCGCCCCCTTTTATGCGTGTTCTCGGGGGCGGGGTTTATGTAAATTTTAGGGTTTGTGATGTCACAGGCCCAGGAAGAAGCTCGTTGTAGTTCCTACCAGCTGTTTGTTATAGTCCTTAAGTGATTTCTGTAAAAGAAAATATCTCTCTTTTCATTGAATTTGGAGTGTTGTAACTTTGCAGATTACAGCAACATTACACACTAACTAAAGTTAAAAAAAAGAGAAATCACAATCAAGCACCTATAAGTGCTGAGATATTTTGCTGATTGTGCTAGAAAAATAGTATGAGCATTATTTCGTCTGGTCTCTCGCTGTCATCTCTTACACACGCATAGTAAGATCGCTTCGGTGTGTAAAAGCAAGTTTTGGAAAACGCTAGTGAAACATTGGTTTCAAATGTGTCCAGATTAATGTGAACACAATCACACTGAACTGAAATCAGTGGAGAACTCAATCCAGACAGGGCGACAGCGAGGATGAGCCGGTGCCGCAGTGATATTGATTTTAATTAGCAGCTCGTTAAATCGTGTCAGTTTGCAAAACAAACATATAAGTCTGCGTCTGGTTTTCCACTGGGATCTTAATGAGTTCTGCTCCTCCGAACCCAAAACACAGAGACCTCCACGCCGACGCTCCTCCTCACCGGACGCTCCATCTGCAGCGAATCAAGATGCTCGTCTCACACTCCTGTTTCAACTTAAAGAAGAGAGCGAGAGACAGTCTGATGAATGGACAGACGCTCTGGTGTGTGTTTGGCCTGTGGACACACGTCTGACCCTGTTAGTGGGTGTAAATTGAGGAATTGTTTGCTTTGATTAAACCTGCGCCGCCCGGCGTTAATCTGCGCACACTTCCTGGGTCAAAGTTGACGGCGACGCTGTTCGCTTCCTCCTTCCAGCCGTCGGCCTGTTTCTCTGTTTATTTCATTATCTATTTATTTGTTTTTGAACCTCATTAAAGAGTAACTTCATTAGTTTTGCTTGGTTGGATCTGTTTTTCTGGCTTTGATTGACGAGCAGATGCGGACCCTGTGCTTGAATTCACGCCGTCCCGTCAAACGACTGACCCCGCTCCCGATTGGCCGGGCTTTCGTCTCACCCTCCCGCCGTGATTGGCTGGGGCCGGGCGAGCGCTGCTGGCCCACGTCCAGATGAGGGCGGTTTGGTTTGGGTTTTTTTCAGGAGAGGAATGCTGACGACAGGGCCGGTTTCCAGGTGTGGCAGCGGCGCACACACACACACACACACACACACAGTGATCACGTGACTCTTTGTGAAGAATTCCACGAACGGCCCCTGAGACTCGCGGTCTGTCGGCCCTCTCGCTGCTGAACGAGTGTTTGAAGTGAGGTTTGTGAATGTTGATGCAGCTCCACGCTAGAGCGAGGTCAAGTGGCCTCCTGCAGGTCTGAGTCCATAACTCACCGCCGCAGCCGCTCCACGTGCGTTTGAGCCGATCACACGTGTGCTTCCACAGACCAGGTGACGAGAAAACCTCTCAAAAAAGTACAAATGTAGAAGTGATTTTCTCAAACTTTCACAGAAGCTGAAAACGTTCCTCCTCAGAAGGTCGAACTAAATTATTATCCATCTATATCTACTTTTATTAGAATTTGGGATGGCTAATACAGTTTAAAACCCTTCCAATGCAAATTAATTAATACGAGAAAATATTTATATATTTGCTGTAAATAAATCTTCATGATCATTTTCTTCACATATACGTAGTATTTGAATGTTTAGTGGAGCTTGATAAATGCTGTCAGCATTCAATTTTGTGTAAGAATAGAGAAAAAGGTAGAGGGTTATATAATGTTAAAGGGTCGTTCCACACCCGTAAGACCCGTTCATCTTCAGAACACAAATGAAGATATTTTTGATGAAATCTGAGAGGTTTTATATCCTCCATTGAAAGCAATGAACTCAACACATTCAAGGTACAGAAAGGCAGTTAAAACATCGTTAAAATATTCCACGTGACTTCATTTTGTGAGAAAATTCACGTCGAGCACTTCCAGGTTTTTGCGTCAGAACAGCCCGCACCGAGCCGGCGTTCGGATGTGAACACAGAAGCGCTGAAGGTAAACGGCGCAGACGACTGACAGGAGAGACGAATTTGTTGAATAAAGTGATTATTTTTGTTTTGTTTTTGGACACAAAAAGTATTCTCGTCGCTTCATAACCTTAACATTGAACCACTGCATCACGTCGAATGTTTTTAGTTCCTTTCTGGACCTTGAACGTGGAAATTACATTGCTTTCAATTGAAGATTCCATCAAAAATATCTTCATTTGTGTTCTGAAGATGAATGAAGCTCATACTGGTGTGGAACGACACGAATTAATGACAGAAATTTCATTCTAATAATTATTTTAAATATATATATATGTATTTGGTTATTAAAAAGAGTTCATAATTACATTTAATATCAGATTATGTCATTATAACACTGTTGTTTGAAGGTTGAGATCGCTGAGGAGGGACAAACAGAAATCATTACTTTAGAAACGAATCACTGACTAGTTTTGTTAATTGCATGATCATCTTGCATCAGTATTCCTCCCAAGAACACGCGATTTTTGGTTTATTATTTAAAAAAAGTAATGTGTGTGTGAAGCGGCACAACTCCTTGTTGGAGTTTTGGTTCCTTTGGCTTGTTTAAGTTGGGGACACTTGCTTGATATTCAGCAGTGTTTTTGATATGCCTGCATTGGTGTCGTTGTATGCGAACTGAGCTGAGCCGGACGATTACGTCACTGTTTTCTGCAGTGCTGATATACATAAATTAACTAGACTAATAACTATTGATATTTGCAACAGAATGAATCAATAATATATAGAATAAGTTGGACAATGACACCATTTTCTGTGGGAGCTGCCAAAAATGATTTGCCAATTATTAATGTAAAGTTTCTTTGCCACAATTTGCATTGTAAAAAGCGCTATATAAGTAAAGGTGACGTGACTATTGTTGCGTCAGGAAGGCACGCGGAGAACGGACGAGGATTCTGTGCTGCGTCGGTCTTTGTTGTGAGCGGCAGTAAAGGACACATTCTGTGGCATATCCAGAGAAATGACCCTGCCGTGACCCTTCACCTCTCCTTTAATTATTTGTTTGAAGACAGCATGGGGTTCCCATGCGGAGCGCAGCAGCAGGGGAGTGTGTGTGTGTGTGTGTGTGTGTGTGTGTGTGTGCTCAGTTCTGTTTTATTCATATTACTTTATTATAAGTATCCTTGAAATGGACATTTTGTTTCATGAAAAATCAAAATGAATGAAAATTATTCTGAAGGCCTGAGTTTGGAGAGATGTGGTGTTGTGTGGTCAGAATGCAGTGTGTGTGTGTGTGTGTGTGTGTGTGCTGGCGGGTGTTGTTCTAAGCACACCCCATTAGCAGCTCATGGGAGGAGGTGAAACAGTGTTATCAGAGGCAGGTCTGATAATCTCAATTGGCTTTACTCACACTGATAAAATGCGCTCTGGGGCCGCGGCGCTGCTGGGCCGCTCCTGCAGGGTTACTGTGGCAACAGTTTGGAGAGGCAAAACAGACGCTGTGTGTGTGTGTGTGTGTGTGTGTTTGAGTGTGTGTGTAAGAGGTCAGTCAGTCCCAGCAGCAACTCTTAAAGAAATTCATAAATCACTCTTCTCTGGTATTTCTCTAGTTTATGAGGAAAGTTTTTTTTTTTTTTTTTTTTTGGACAAAATATAATTTAAGGGATCATGTATAATCAGGATCAGCTGTTATGTTACATTATGCTGTTTATTAATGACTAAACAAATACAGCAAATGAATAAATGGCCATACACACTGCCATTTAATGTTTCTTCTTGCATTTATTCGATCGAAAAATACAGTAAAAACACTAAAATTACAATTTAAAACAGCTGTTTTTTTTAATGTGAATATGTCATTTATTCCTGTGATGCATCCAGTCTTCAGTGTCACGTGATCCTTCAGAAATCATTCTGATTGGATGATTTGATGCTCAAGAAACATTTATGATTATTATTTTTGTGTAAACTGTCATACATTTTATTTTTTTTATTTTTTTCAAGATTCAATGAATTGAAAGTTCAAAAGAACTTGCAATATTATATAATATATTGATATATTACAAATGCATTTTAATCAATTTAATTTAATAATAAATAATAATAATAAAAAAATCCCTTACTGACCCCAGACTTTTAAATGGAAGTGATGAGCATAAATGTAGAAAGAGTGGAGTGACAAAACGCTTAGTGTCATTATATTCGATTCGATTCACATTTGTTTGTACAGCTCTTTTCACGGTACATATCGTTTAAAACACGCTTTATAGAAAATGCACGTTATGTATTTTAGAATTGTACTTATAAAAATCATGCAGTTAGCTAACAACGTATTAATTTAAAGCAGAAACAACGAGCGTTGTTAACAATAGTTATCACACAAATATTTTACCACAGAGTGACAATCACAACTGAGTCATATGACGAACGGCTGCTGATAATGATGTAATGTACAGGTGTGTGTTCACATGACAGATCATCTCGATTTGCATGTTTCAAATAAACATGCTGATTTTCGTTTGCTTGTATCCGCCATTGGAGCGCCTGTCGCTCTGCAGTCTCTCTGACAAAGAAAGCAAAGTTATTCCTATTTTCCCAGCTGTACGTTTAGTGAACTTCAGCGTGTCATTGTGAAGCACAGATTGCGGGCGTTTAAGTTAATGGAAGGTAAGAGCATGTACGACGGCATCAGGAGGGATTACAGCTCAAATTGATTCCAGTCCTGCTTGTATCTAATGACCGGTCCCATAGAGTCGCCCTGTGTGCGCTCGCCCGCTTCTTTCATGCGGGATAGCCCCAGCGTGATCCGAACCCTCGCTCTAATATCAAACACATGTGGGCACCTTTAACGCTAACTCCTCTGTGCACCTTTAGTACGGAGTCTCTCCCGGCGCGGGGCGGCCGTTTTGCCTTTGACACGGCCCATTCCGCATTAAAAAGGTTCCCTCGGCTGGCACTGACCTACCGATGACCCGAGCGGCTCGGCGCTCAAAAGCTGCAGGAGAGAGGCCGGGCCGGGAGGTTTTGTGGAGCTGCGCTTATTTGCCGCCGTGCTGGTGATAAAACTTCAGACAGGCTAATTGATGGTCTCGCTGACATAACAATAGCTGCTGAAAGCCTGGAGCTCATTTACAGACAGCTGGAGAGGAGAGAGACCCCTGCCACGGGCCCTTACTAGGGGGCAGGGGACGAACTCAAAGAGCCGTTTGTATCGCAGCCCTCGCACACTGTGGACTCCTTCTGAACGTCTCGTGAGCGCTAACACGTGAAGAATAATGTTTGTGCATGTGTGAGGCGGGGGTTCGGTCCAGCTACGGTAACGCATGCGGACGGTGCTCGCTAGTTCTCAGTTTAGTTTGGTCTTAAAATGACTCTCCTGAAGAGCAAAGAACTTTAAAAGTCACTGAGATGATGCTTGCGACATGGGAACTTTCTCTCAACGTTGTGAACAAACGTGCATCCAGTAACGTTAGTGGAATGTTCAATCAAAGTTATCTGGTCTTAAAATAATGTTAATATATTGTTTATGAAACATTCTATCCTTTTCTGAAACATTTTAAGACTGATTTATACTGCCTGACGTGCACCTTTCCAAAAATGTAACACCTCAACTCTGTGCGGACCACAAGCGCTGTGATTGGTCCACTAACACCCTTCCTTCGGGTCAAAAAACTGGCGTGGAACGAGCGGAGAAGAGCAACTTCAATAGGAATGAAAAGACGCTCGGGTCACTTGCTCTTCTGTTTCAGGGGACACGCGCCATCAAGCTGCAACAAAAGTCATTGCCAATTTGCCTCCATCACTGCAATGTTCGCAAATATAATGGAATGTTCCCTTAACGTTCACATACCAAGAAAAAAAAAACATGGACGTTTTAGGGAACATTTAGAAATAACAGTTTGATAACTTAATGGGAACATTAGCAAAATGTTCTTAGACCATATTTTTGTTAGCTGAGAATCTCTCTTGGCAGACCTGAGCACAGTTGGAGATCTCCTCTGAGACACATGTGAGATGATTTATTGAGTCTTCAGCTGACATCTCCACTTGTCTGATTGCCATCATTGAGAAACCATTGACATCTCATTTGTGATTTGTCTTTCCACAGGCAAACTCTTTCATTTATTAAAGTCAGAGAATCCCCAATTCCATCAAATATGAACCTTTCTGGACTCCTGAGTTTGGGCAAGAATGTTGTTTTCTGGTATATTGGGACTGATTACATTTTTATTCATTTGGCAGAATAAATTTGGCTTTTATCCAAAGCGACTTACAAGGGGAGCAATTAGGAACTAGGTGCCTAGTCATGGTTCATTCACAGTCCCCACTTTCAATTCCTGCCAGTGTGGGAATCGAACCAACAACCTTCAGTTTACAAGCCCAACTCCCTCACCATTAGGCCATGACCCTGATTAGCAGGAGTTCTTGAGTCCCGACAAGACCGGACTCAGACTCAAGTCCAAGTCCATGGCCATATTTTCTATAAATAGTTGAGACCAGTTTTTTAGAGTCCAAATCCAGGCCGAGTCCAAAAATTGGGCCCGAGTTCTACCCTGACTACTACAGCACTGCTAATGCTAAGTGTTTAATATCAGTCACATGTGAGGATTGTGAAGCCAGGGGATTTTATTAGTCGTGTTTTTCTTGTGTTTTCAGGTTCATTAATGCCAGAAGAAGAATAGTGCAGCCCATGATTGACCAGTCGAATCGAGCAGGTAAACATCTTCATCTCATCTTCTCTGATGTTCTCAACACTGTTCCCGTCTGGTCGTAGAGTCCGTGAGCTTCTCTCTCCTGTGTCTACGGTACAACGAGAGCAGATTGAATCTAATTGGATGTTTCTCCATCTCGCTGGTTAGAGGGACATTAGCACATCTCAATGCTAATTGGCCACAGGAGAACTTTACAGTAATTCTAGAGTGTTTCACTGTTTCTCTTTGTGTTACGGTACATTAGAAAGTGATTCGCATAATTATTCATGAATTCATATCAGAAACAGAAGGGAAAGTCACTAGTTCTTGAGTTATTGATGGCTTGATAATGTTTCTGGCTGTGCTGATGTTGTGCAGATTTGAGTAAGAGGTCGTACAAATGAATTTATTAGGATTGAATGCTTGGATAAACAGTAAACACCTGATAATGAAATACCAGTGGATACATATAGATGTAGAGTGCCACTGCATGGTTTCTAGATCTCTGAAACATCATGATCTACTGAAGATTAGTGAAGCAGTTCAAGACTTGGACGCCTTTCAGGGCCGCTGGACAGTTGTGTTGTCCTAACCCTCTCACGTCCTGTTGATTCATGTTGGAGAATGACTGAAGACGAGTGTGTGGTTGATGTGTTCGGGCTGCTGCTGGGATAATCGCTGATTGTCTGGTGTGTCTTCTCTCTTCTTCCCCTGGTGTCCACGTTTGACTTCAATCAGGTTTTCTTCTTGATCCTTCAGTGAGCCAGGGAGCGGCGTACAGTCCGGAGGGGCAGCCAATGGGCAGCTTCGTGCTGGACGGACAGCAACACATGGGCATCCGGCCAGCAGGTGAGATGAGGCCACCCTCTTCCTGGGATCACATCACCTCTGAGATCTCTTCTCATTTGTTTCTCACAGTCCTGCTCCTGCAGATTTGAGCTCCAACCTGGAGGTTTCTAGTGATCCTAAAAACCTTGACTAGTTGGTTCAAGGGTTGCAAAGGGACGGAAACTTTCCAGAAACTTTCCATGGGAAGTTAAGAATTTCGGAAACATTCAAAAAAATCCTCTGATTCCAGAGTGACCATTTATAAAACGTTGCGTAGAAACCATCCTACATTTGATCTTACGATCATTTCTGCGCATACATGTGATTCAAAGAACACAAAAATGTGCATACGCCTCTTCCATATTTGAAGTCCATAAATTGCAAATGATCTTGAAATTGTGAGCAGCTGAACGGTTTCAGATCTCCACCTTGCAAATTTGTAAAAGAGCACCAGTCAACATCCAAACTCATTACTTCAGAATGCAGAGTGGCAAGAATTGCTTAGATTTCCAAACCAAGATTATGCTGTAAGATGTTTTCTGTTCCCTGTTATAGGCTAACCTACAACTTTGCAAGATTCCCAGTTAATTCCCATGGAAAGTTTCCAACTTTGAAAATTTCACAACCCTAGTTGGTTCAGGCGTGCTTGGTGCGGGCCGGAGCTGAACTCTGCAGGATAGTGGACCTGCAGGAGAAGGATTGGACACCTCTCTCTTAGACAGTAATTGTCCAAAAATTGGGGTCTCCTGGTTCACAGATGGTTCTCTCCCGTAGAGTTCTAAAATGTCTCTCATCAGTTTTTCCCCAGATCTAATTATCTGAGCCACTTTGATTTTCATTAAATGCGAGGGAGATAAACTCAAAAACTCCACCCATGAGCAATGAAAGAGCAATCTCGTTGTTTTCATTTCCCCCAGATGTGAAGTCACTCTTCTTCTGTGTGTCTGGTTGTGTTGCGGGCTCTGATTGTCTGTGCTGTTTGTCTCTGCAGGTCCTATGAGTGGCATGGGCATGAACATGGGCATGGACGGCCAGTGGCACTACATGTAACGGCTGTACAGTAAAGAAAAGGGGGAAGTAAGTACACTGGGACTCTTTTCTCTTCCTCCGCCTTTCTTTCAGGAGTCTTTCCTGTCCATTTCCTGTCAGAATTCCCCTGAAATCCCAAAATAACACCATAGACGCTACGCTTTACGGCCGTCCTGCGATCGCTAAATATCAGGGCAGCAGAACGAGTCAGGTGAGACGCGGGTCGTGCAATGCTTCCCGGGGAAAAAAACAAGGCAGAAAAGCACTAAAGTGGAATTTATTTATCGCCACAGCGGCGGCGCGCTCCACGTCTCATGCGGCCAATGCAAATGTTGGACATTTGGGGGAAAAAAATGGCATCTCCTGGGGTAGAAGATGACGGGGTGAAATTAAGCGGGCTCCAGTGAAGCGATAAAAAAGGAGAAGTGAAACTGTCCTCGGAGTGACATAAATCCGTCAGGGGAAGGATTGATGCCCAAATTATCTTATATGCAAAGACGGGAACAGCGCAGTACATTACGCTCCCAGAGAGAGATATAGAGACGGCGGGTGACACGGCCATCCTTCACCGGGGGAAGCCGCTCGGCTTTTTTTTTTTTTTTTTTTTTTTACTGGGAATGGAGGGGAATCGAATCGGAATATCTGCAGAAGGGAGCGGGAAGTCGGCATTAAAGAACGACCATGTGTAAATGCAGAGATCTCGCTTGCGTTCCTCGTCTGATTAAGACACCCATTACGCTGCCCGCCGGCGCCGCGCCACTGACATTTGAGAAATCAAGATGTATGGCGTCCCAAAGGTGGCAGGGCAGAGAAGATTTTATTTAACACCTCTACTTCCTGCTCAATGAGCCTCAATATAATAACACTTTGCTTGATTAAAAGAACCCTTTATATGTAAATAGACAGCAGTTTCCTGTAGGTCACCATAGCGATGCTGCGACGGAGCCCCCCTCCACCGTTAATAGACTCAGAAACGTGGCGAGCGCGTTCCCTAAAACAGCCGCAGAGACAACATTTGCTCAGCTTGGGTAATTTTTAATACGGCACGGGATAATTTTGAGACTATTTAATTACGTAACATATTTTATGCTTCATGAGCAATTAGATTAATAGCTTAATACAGAGGAATATTAGCCATCTCTGATTCGATTACGCACACACACAATATGCCGTATTTTCTGTTTAATTATGATCGGTGACGGAGCGCGCTCAGAGAGGTGTGCTGTTGCTAAAAGACTCAGAGAGCCGTTTACTCACGTCTGCGGCGCTTTTAACAGGAAGTTTCACTAGTTTCATGAGCTTCTAGCAGTTTGCTTTAATAAACAAGAATACCGGGCCTGCGCTGTGAGCGCCGGATGACCCTGGAGTGACCCCACCCCCCTCATGTTGTTAATGCCCCCGGGGTCACGGTACAAAACACTGACGTCCTGCATGTGAACTTTGATTCCGATTGCTAACCCTACTCAGCACCGAATCTGCACATGCACCTCCGCTTGTAGTTTTCTTCTATTCATAAGACCTTGTCCTGTATCAGGATCAGATATTGCGCTGTTCTTGTTGTTAACACATAAATGACTTTAAATCAACGCTGTTCGTGGAGGTGCGGCTCGTTTTTGTTTTTTTTTTGCACCCGGGATTCGACCTTATTCGAATACGTTTTAGTCTCATGAGGTCGCAGGATCCGGCCTAGGTCAGGGGTTCGATTCCCAGAGATTGTAATGAAGTCGAATGAAGTGAATCTAATCTGATGTGCCTTATCAGAAGTTAAATGTGCCTTGTTTGAAATATTTTTCATCATTTGGCAGACGCTTTTATCCAAAAGGACTTACAAGGGGAGCAATTAGGGGTTAGGTGTCTTGCTCAAGGCATTTAATCATGGTATCAAAGATGGAGAGAGTGCTGTTTATTCACAATCCCCACTGGCATGGGAATCGAACCGGCAACCTTCAAATTACAAGCCAGACTCCCTCACCTCTAGGCCACGACTACCCTGTGAAATACCTAGAGCGTTCGTCTTGCACTGCTGACTGTGTGTTTCTCCGAATCTCAGGTCCGCGAGGCGTGCCGGGAGAGTTTGCACCTCAGCGTGGTCCTGTGGGCATGAGCATGGCATCACCGACCGACTGACCGACCGACCGACCGACCCCCCTCCACCGAAAGCCCCTCGTCTCTTTCGTCTGTCACTCCTCGTCACCCTCCGACCCGTGCGGCCATGCTAATGCACGGAGACCCCCTCCTCGAGCAGAAACGACCACGACTCTTCCGACTCCCCCCCCCCCCCCCCCCTCCTGACCACAGCGCTGCTGGACCGGCCAACGACCGAAGGGAACCGACCAACACCATCACGGACGAACTGGACAATAACCCCCCCGCGAAAGGTTTTTGAAGGAAAAGAGAAAACGGCGAATGTCACGTGGAATTCCAGACGAGCTGTGATCGTTTTTTTTTAATCTTGTGAATTTTGTTACTTTCGTTGCTGGAGGACCAAGAGCTGACGAAAACACTTTGTAAAGTCTTGGGTGTGTTCGAATCAACAAGAGGATGTTTCAACTTATTAAAAATACACACGCACACACACACACACACACACATGATAAAGAAAAAAAAAAAGAGACTCCAAGAGTTCAAACTACTGTAGTATAAAAGCATAGAAACTAAATTAAATCTTGTACATTTTTATCACTCACTTTATGTTTCATGAGCTAGTCCTAGAGTAAAAACGTTTCCCTGTTTTTTTCACACTGTGTGTGCTGATCCCCGAAGCAGAGAAGCTCCGATCGCCGCAATCACGGGAGAGAAAGCGCCCCGTTACGGACCACAGTAACCGATGATTCCTCCTCCACCAGACTCAGATTTTCTCCCGCCGATTGAAGCCCGCTCTCTTCACGTGACCTCCTCTTTCTTTCGTCACGCATTTCCCCCCTTTTTTGGTCCATGAATGAATGTTGCCCTGTAGGTGAAGTTCTTCGTTTGAATTGCCCAAGCACTGGATTGTGTTGCTTTTATACGTTTTTATTTTATTAATATTATTATTATTATTAATATTATTATTAATTTTGTATCTTGGACTCTCAGAGTAAGAGCCTTATGAAGGACGCGTATCCTCGAGAAAACCCGCCATCCTGCAGCAGTTTCACGCCTGGGGATCAATATATATATATATAATCTGCCATACGGACGATAGCGATACGCGGATTCTCTGAATTCTTTGGCACATACAGTAGAAGAGCGATCGACGGTCGACGCGGTGAAAAACTTTAAAAGGATGAAAACAAACAAACAAACAAACAAAAAAAAAAGAGAACTTAAATTATGAACTCAAAGCAGACGCTGAGAGAATATTGTAAGAAACTTCGTACAGAGTTCAGTCTATTAATTGTTTCATGTTAGATATTCTATGTGTTTACCTCAATTGAAGACGAATGTTTTTTGCTAGTTTCAGATCTGCTGTGGCATTGATATTGTATGTCCATGATTTCCCCTTCCTTTCTCAGCACGTGCTCCTCACTAGAAGATGAAATACTGTCTCCCTTGAGCTTTGTCAGAAATACATTCAATACTTGTATGAGGACTGTGGCGTAATGTTTCAAAGGTGTTCAGTCACAAATGCTGTAATAAATATTTCATTTTTGATTTTGGTAGATTCTTGTGTGCTGTACAGTGTGTTGCGGATTCAGACGTGGACATTAACATAATTCCTATGTATTATTATTATTATTATTATTACAAACGAAAGGCGAGCAGTTGTTGTTGTTGTTTAAGACCGATCCTCCGTTAAAGATGTTTGTTTGGCGGCAGGGCTGCTGTTCCCGCCATGAGCTCGAGATGAGCGCGTGAGAGTCTCAGCGGCGCCTCCTGCTGTCTGACCGCCGCACTGCAGCCGCTTCCGCACAACACCGCGTGATTATGGCTAATAAAACGATTAATAATAGACGGCGCGCGTGCGTTGTGAACGGAACGAATGAAACGCGCTAAACACATTTCCAGAAAACTCCAGTGGAAAAAAAAAAGGCTTGATGTGAAAGTTGATCTTTCTTCAATATTTTAATGTTTAATATGTTTTTCTGAATATTTACTGAAGGGTTCGTTTGCGGCTCATTTTAAAGCTCGGTGGATTAAAGGAACTCGTCGTATTTTCCCTTTTTAATTATTTGTAAATTATTTATAAATATTATTATTCATATTTAACATTTACAGCAACGGTAATAATTATCTTAACAAATAATAACATTGAAAATGTATAACATAAATATCCGGTCTTTAAATCGGATCCGCGCAGAGCTTCATTTAAAAATAAAGATTTGCGTCGCGCGTATGTTTAATTCTTTACGCATTTATTCAAAACGACATATATAATTCTAATGGTTAAATCAATAAGCGTAAGAAAATAAATGCCCGCGCAAAAGATTTTTTTCTTTTTTTAAATTGTGGAATATTATGAGCTGAAAGAAAGAACACACACAGAAAGAAAGAAAGAAAGAAAAAGAAAAGTGAAAGGAAGGACGGCGTCATTGTGAGCTGATTTTAATATTAATAGAGGACAGGAGGTGGACTGAATTGCCTCTGTGACAGGAATGATGGATGATCTAGCCTTCATCATCATCATCATCGTCATCATGTCAGAGTCACGGGAGTGTAAGAACACACAAAAGCAGACAAACTAAAATAAATAAATACATAAATAAATAAACAATAAACAAAAAGGGAAAAGCGAGCAAGTAAATTCGCACCGGATGATTTTGTTCAGTCTGATGACGAACACCGAAGCGCGCGCTTGTTTTCCTCACGAGCCCGTTCGGCATCTGCCGCGCTGTGTGTGTGTGTGTGTGTGTGTGTGTGTGTGTGTGTTTGCGGGGCCCGGGGTCACGCGCAGAGGCCCCTGATCATTAATCACTGTCAGCATCACAGTGATTCTCTATTGATGAGGATAATGACATTAGCTCACAGTCACTGATCAATAAAGCACATGCTCTCTCTCTCTCTCTCTCTCTCTCTCTCTGCAGTAAAACAACAAGATCTGCTGTGAAAACCTTCATGATCTCAGAAACGTCTCTAATAATTAATAATCTACCTGAAGATTGATTTAATAACGCCAGTGTGTTTCATGTCGAGGACGTTAAAGCGTTTGTTTACAGTGTTTTAGATCTTCAGTTTCAGTGTAAATTCGTGCTGTTATTGTTATTATTAATGCGAGTTTTGTGGTTATTTTTTTTGTTTGTTGTTTCCTTTTATAATTTTTCGTTGTCTTTTATTTATTTACTGAGAATAATGAAGAATCACACGTTCTGATTTATTATATGAATTATTATTCTCGAGTATTTTCTGCGCGTGTGATGATGATGATGAATATCCAGTGATCTGACGTCACACAAACATGAAAATATTTCTCATGGCATCTCAGTATATTTCTATTGTTCTCGACTATGACAATAACAACAACAATAAATAATAATAATAATAATAATAATAATACATATGTTCCAGACGATCAAATTCAGGCAGATGTTTTGTGTTGTTATTTTGTCTCTGTGGTCAGAAAACTCAGATTTGTTGATGTCAGATATCGGAATAAATCGCAGTAGTCAAAATTGCAAAAAAAAAAAAAAAAAAAGTCCGGAATTTTTCCAAAGTACAAAATGGCGGTAAATTATCGCGGCATTTTTTATTGACTTTTAAAACGATTTAAAAATGATATAATGAATAATTAAAGACGAAGCGAATATTTTAATCACTGAAAGCGTTATTTTTTCCAGAGGAAACGAAAAGAAAAAGAAGATATGTCTATGAAACAATATCAGAAAATAAGGTTGTGAGCTTCATAAAAGTATTATAAATACTGTAGTGTGTGTGTGTGTGTGTGAGAACAAACCCCGGGGCTCAATATCGCAGCGACCCCTTCTGGCTGACACCATGAATGAATGAATAAGGGCGTGACGAAGTATTTCTGAATCTCATTCCTTTATTTTTTATTTTTTTATAAATGATCTGAACGAAGCAGAATATCTCTTTTAAACGCGCGCGCGTTCATCATCTCGACTCGTGTGCGCGTGAACGAATCGTGTTGAATGAAGGTGAGGATGAAGATCAGACCATCATCATCACTGGGTATCAAAGAACAGAAACATCTAAGTCTGAATGCTATGTGTGTGTGACGTCACTGTTATTTCGCAGTTATTTGTATCATCATTATGAACTGATATCGGATCAGTTTAATCTGGTGTCTGAATGAACACTTTCACATCTACTCGAGCACGAGTTTAAATAGCCTAAATATTTTTCAATGCACGTTCATGCAATAATAATAATAACTATATTAAACATTTAATACAGAAATTATACAAAGCTTCGTGTGCGAATTTATTTTTTTAGTTTTGAACACATTTGGAATATTTTCAATAAACAAACAAAACAACTGCATCTTTTTAAAGCTTAAAATGGAGGTTTGCTGTTAACCTGTGATGTATTTGCAATTAGCTTTACATGAAAACATAAATCTATATGTTCTCATTTCCTCTGTGTGTGTGAGAGTGTGTGTGAAAGAGAGTGAGTGTGTGTGTGTGTGTGTGAGAGTGTGTGTGAGAGAGAGTGTGTGTGTGTGTGTGAAAGTGTGTGTGAGAGAGAGAGTGTGTGTGTGTGTGGGTATTCCCTACATTACGGGGACCAAATGTCCCCACAGGTATAGAAATACTAGTAAATTTTGACATTGTGGGGACATTTTTTTGGTCCCCATGAGGAAACAAGCTTATAAATCATACAGAATGATCTTTTTTGAAAATGTAAAATAGCAGAAGAATTTGTGTGATGGGTAGGTTTAGGGGTATAGAGGTAGTGTAGGGGGACAGAATGTACAGTTTGTACAGTAGAAAAACCATTACGCCTATGGAATGTCCCCATAAAACATGAAAATGTGTGTGTGTGTGTCAGCACTGAAGCGGGATCTGCTGTCAAGAGTCGCTCACGGCAGTAAATAACGACTCAGAGCAACAACATGAACAACTCTGGAGCTTCAGACCAACAGACGACAAACCTGGAGAAACTGACCATCACACACACACACACTCACACACTCACACACACACACACACACACACACACACACAGCATTGTTATTGTCACATTATATTTATTAGAGCACAGACAAACACAAATACATGCCTACAATTCTCCATATTTTAAAAAGCCCAGGAATAACATAATTTAAGGGAATAAAACACACACAATCACAATTTCATAAAAAGACTTCACAGGTGGATCATATTACACATTAATAATTAGAACATAACAAAAATATATATATATTCTGCACTTACATCCAGACATTAAAACATTAAATATATAACTGCTAGAAGTATTTCCAGTGATCAATGTTATGAATGTGAATCATCTAAACCAGGGAATATTCCAGACTTACATTTTAACATTCATAACCTACACTTCACCCTCGCAGAAAACTTTACATTTTCAGAAAACATCATTCCGTTTGATTTATAAGCCGTTTTCCTCACGGGGACCAAAAAATGTCTCCACAAGGTCAAAAATGACTGTTATTGCCATCTTTGTGGGGACATTTTGCCCTCATAACACACACACACACACACACACACACGTTCAGCACAAGTCAATCAGGTGTGTGTGTGTGTGTGTGTGTGTGTGTGTGTCGTTCGTCTCCACACCAGAAGCCGAAGCTCATTCTTCTACAGCCGCGTCTCCGGCTCTCTGACAGCCGCTCACGGACAGACGGATCGGCCTCCGACAGAACATGAATATCAGTGAATGTGGGTCGCCTGTCAGAACCCAAATGCCACTCGCGCCGTTGACCTTTAGGGGCCGGACTGACTGAATCCCCCCAGCAAAAACACAATCATCCCGCACAATCAAGCCGAACATCCAGTGACAGGCCGGGGAGAGCGACGGTCTCCACACGGAGGCTCATGTTCCTCAAACTCCAGGATTTCCCAGCAGCTCCATCTGAGACACTTCAGTTCACACACAAATATTTAGACAGAACAAGCATCCGTCTCGTCCCGCAGCCGTTTCAGAAATATCAAGACTTCACCGAACGCGAAACAACTGGGAATTATGTGACAAGAGAGCATGCATGTATTGTTTCAGTAAGGTTTAAACTAACACTTTGATTCAATAAAGACATTAAATTGATCAAACGTGACAGTAAAGACATTTATAATGTTATAAAACATGTTTTCAAATAAATGCTGTTTTCAGAGAATCCTGAAAAATAAAACTGATCAGTTCCCACCAACATAAACATCAGAAATGTTTCAAATGCTCATATCAGAATGATTTCTGAAGGATCATGTGACGCCGAAGACTGGAATAATGATGCTGAAAATTAAAAAATAAATTATATTTTACAATATATTCACATTGAAAACATCTGTTTTATATTGTAATAATATTTCGCATTTTTTGCAGCATTTTTGATCAAAAACTTGTCGTCTTTCTAGAATGTTTTAGTAGATATTGCAAAGTTTTATTTATAACTTCATCACAAAGCAACATTTTAGCCACAAAACTCAAAATAAATCTAGTTAATGTCGTGCAATAATTTGTTTTATATTTTAATCTTTATTTTATTTCACTTCATTTTAATTGCTGTATCTATTTGGTTCCTTCTTGCCAGTAAACCACTTTAAATTGCATTAACTTGTTTAGAAAAGTGCCATTGAAATGAAATGAGCTTTCTGTTCGTTCTCTGTAAAGCTGCTTTGAAACGATACGTATCGTGGAAAGCGCCGTACAAATAAATTTGAACTGAATTGATAATGGTTTGGGTTGTTCAGAAGCGTTTCAGAGCGCTGATGGAACGTGACGTCAGTCGCAGTAACCGCAGCAGAGCGAGTGTGTGAAGCAGCTCTGAACAACACCTGCTGCTCCGCCGAGAGATGAATATGTTAATGACTGAGCAGAAACAGCTGCTGATCTGCTTCCTCCAAACCTCCACATGCTGAAATCTGCACTCGTGCGACGGCCGGACGGCCCGCTCGCCGTCTCCGAGGGGTTTCGCCGACACATTTCATTTGTGCTGATCCGGGAGAGTTTGGGATTCGCTCACCTTCAGCGTCAGATTGTTAGTTCAGCCGAAAAAGAAAATCCCGTCGTCGTCATTGAGTCTGTTGAAGGTTCTGATGAGCTCCATAAACACTAGAGCTCAGACGTTTTTAATGTTTCTGAAAGAAGTCTCACCAAGGCCGCATTTATCTGATCAAAAAAATACAGTAAAAACTGAGAAATATACAGTTTTCTATGTGAATATACAGTAAAGAGTAATTTATTCCTGATCATTACTCCAGTCTTCAGTGTCACATGATCCTTCAGAAATCATTCTGATTGGATGATTTGATGCTCAATAAAATATTTATGATTATTATTAATGTTCATATTTTTGTGGAAACGTCATACATTTTCTTTGTCAGGATGTTTTGATAAAAAAAAACTGAAATATAATCTTTTGCTACATTATAAATGTCTTTACTGTCCTTTTTGATCAATTTAAAGTGTCTTTGATGAACACAAATATTCCTTTTTGACCCAAACTCTGAAAGCAGCTCGACTGTTTTTAACTCTCGTACTGTATTTTTCAACTGCAGCCTTGAAAAACACGCTAATTCTTCCAAACGTTTAACCAGTGATGTCGGATTAAACCGCTCCATTCATTTGGATTTATTTGACCAACTCTTAATAAACATTTCGAAGCATCAAAGTTTTGGGCGAGTAGACTTTCAAAGGACGTCCTGAAATCTCTGAGGTTTTATTAAAAGTATCTTCATGTTTCAAAGACGAATGAAAGTCTTTAGAAAGACGTGAGGGTAAATGATGACAGTTGTGGCCAAAACAAGTCTGAATGTGCTTCGAGATACAGGAAAAACAAATGTCAATTTTGGTCAGATTTGAGGATTTCATGAAAACGAGTTCTTTAAGTGCTCGTCCAGGGATCCCAACGCTACAAATAGCGATTAAACATCTAAAAGAGTCTTTAACTGTACATTTTCTGGGAGTACCTTTCCGTTGTGCACATATACACAGATTTACTGTATTTCTGAATATCTGTCTTCACACAAACATTATCTGTTGTGTCTGAAGTGAATGTTTGACATCTGATGTGTAACATTATATTAGATTCGTGCGGTACAGGAGGTCTTAATATACAGGCTGTCTGTTTCATTAACTGTGGAAAAATGGACAAAAAGTTGATTATATATATTTTTTCCTATAGATGTGGGTTTTGACTTGGTTTGTGCCAAATTTGATGTTAATCCCAGGGATTTTAATGGTGAAACTGTACCTCGATTTTTCTCCAAATTGACTTTCCTGACTCCGTCAACCTCAGACAGGTGAAGCTCAGCCATCTTTTGTTCAATTCAAATAAATACATAATTTTGAATGTTTGTTTAATAGAGAATGTGAGAATAACAACTACTTGCTAACATTTGCTCATTGCAACTCATCTCGCCAGCACGGCTCACAATTTTCATTTAATCTGAAGTTCTCTAGTGAATCTAAAAGCAGGCCCTCGTGAAGACAGCAGAAATATCACGATCTCATGTTCAGTGTTTGATCATCGAGAACACAATGACAGGAAGCTCTCCAGAGGAACGGACTGTCCTGTTCACCGTGGTTTTACTGCTTTCTTGTCGCTGACGGGCCGCTGGGGGCGTTTGTGTGCGGGGCCCGTGCGAGGGCCGTCTGAATCCAGCTCGGTTTACTGGACTCTGAACGATCCTGATTCACCCTATAAATCCACCGAATCATATTCTGATACACACATTACTAAGGCCTCCAAATGATCACCATGATCACAATCTCCTACTTATTTGACAGTTTAGACTCTTTCATCAAGTCAAAGATGTTTTAGTATAATGGTCCACGCGTCCTCCTTCAGCCCTCGTGTTTCTGCTGTGAAATCTCTTCTGATTTTCATCAAGTAAACGTGAGAATAACTTTGATATTGTTAGTAATAATCCAGCTTCGGTTATCCAGACATGATCCAGT
This sequence comes from Zacco platypus, assembly GCA_038088235.1. NCBI lineage: Eukaryota > Metazoa > Chordata > Actinopteri > Cypriniformes > Xenocyprididae > Zacco > Zacco platypus. Next base: position 2,061,338 of record CM076069.1, on the reverse strand, counting down.
CCCTCCAGAAAAACGTGATTATGCGATCGCTTGATTTCATGCATAATCGGCCAAAGTCCGCATATTCATACAGGGGTCGCATTTTTTCAAATACTTTCGCAACATAAATTGCTGATTTCAGCAAGCTAAATATGCGGGCTAGCATGATTTCATAATCCCTGTATTTTTGTCGCAAAAAAGTCTCATATATCTTAGCAGAAAGTTGAAAAATGTTGCGTTTACTTCACACAAGTAAAGCGTTATTATTATTTCCCCGTTGCCATGGGAACCTCATGAAGTGACGTAATGACGTGACGTGAACATTGTCTGCAAACCCCGCGGTGAAACCGTGATGAAGACGCAGATCATTCTCATTCGCCAACAAAAATAAGCGCAAAAGAGCGCGTGAAGCAGTTTCCCGCTGCGTCACATGACAGTGGGGGTGAATTATTTTTGCGTGTTGATCACAGACGACGCTGTATATTAGTAGTGTGTGAAATAATTCACATTGCAGTAAGAGATTGGAAGCTCTTCATTTAACAGAAGATGTGTGTTTTGTACAGCTACCTCTGTAAAACAGGAAGCACACATTTTATTTGTTTATATTTTATTCATTTTTACAGAAGTTGTTGAATATTTCTTTTGTAAAGCGACAGAACTTGTTTGACTCAATGTTTTGTAAGTTTGATTCATGTGTTCATGAAGGTGTGAAATAAATCAGAATGAGAACTGAAATATTCAGTGATTTAGTATCTTGAAGTATCAGAAATGACTCTTGACATGAAGGAAGAGTCTAGAGAGAACAGGGTGTTGGAGAATCACCTTTTTTTCCTCTTTTTCATCAAAATGCAGTTTTTGAAAGTTCCCGCAATTTCATCGTATAAAATTGCAAAAATATCCATCGCATTTTTTAAGGAAACATGCCGTAAAATCAAGGATTTTTGCAACAATCACAAAAAAATCTGTGTTTTTCTGGAGGGACTGATTATTTTACATGAAAAATCATCTCAGATATGATCATCATCTTTTGAGGAAGGTTTATTTGTTCATCTCTCAATCATCATTATATTGCAAACTAAGCATTTAAATATCATCTTAATATTGGCAGATATTGATATTTATATGCATTTCATGCAAGTATCTGCTTTACTGTTATAAAGATCTCATTCATTTACAAGCATCAGAATTTAATCACTTTTTGTCCATATTAACATCAACATTTGCACCAAATTGCATAATTTTGCACAATTTGAGCCTCTGAATAAAATTAAGCAGTTTTTCTCACTATATCAGATTATATGAGCCATAAACGTTTGGTTACACTTTATTTTGACGTTCCCTTTAGACATTTTCGAAGTAAAGTCCAACCAAACTAAAGGTTTAATAAAGTGTCCCATTTAAATCAGATCTTTCAGACTCTTATTTCATGTGTCAGGCTGTACAGGGTTCACAGAGAACAGACAGGAAGCTCTTATATCTGTTATCTCTCCACGGCTCTCAATGGCTCTCAACGGAAGAGGAAGTTTTGGAGAGCGTCAGTCTAAGCCTCAGAAGATAAACACAGAATACATGAAGAACTCACAACTTTATTACATCTGAATACACACCGTCATACGTCGAGTGGACCGCGAGATGAGAGCGACGTACGGCAGCGCCGCGTTACCTGCGGGATCTGAGCCGCGCGACCCGCTGGAGTTCACCGAGAGTTCACAGAAGATGTTTGCCAGTAGTGTCACACTGCAGGAAAGCTAAATTGCTTCCGGATTCACCTCCCCACCGACAAACGTCCCCGTGACGCCCCGTCAGCTCCGCGCCGGCCCCGGACACAGGGTTACGATGTCTGAGGGGAAACCGTCCTTCAGCAGGATCCCGCGCTCACGTTGGCAATCCAGCTCCGCTATGAACCCGTACCAGTAGATGACCAGACCCGGACCAAACCTGCAGACAGGGACAGAAAAGTTGCATTTTCTGAAGAATTGCACATTGCATCGTTTTACATCAACTGCACTTAAAGGATTAGTTCACCTCAGAATTAATCATTTACTCTCCTCCATGTCATCTAAGATGTTTATGTCTTTCTTTCTTCAGTGGAAAAGAAATGAATGTTTTTGAGGAAAACATTCCAGGATTGTTCTCCATATAGTGGACTTCAATGGGGTTCAACGGGTTGAAGGTCCAAATGTCAGTTTCAGTGCAGCTTCAAAAAATCTACATGATCCAGACGAGGAATAAGAGTCTGATCTAGAGAAACCATCACACATTTTATTAAAAAAAAAAATTATATTCTTTTTAACCACAAATGCTCGTCTTGCACTGCTGTGATGCTCCACACATTACGTAGTTAAAAAGGTCACGCGTGATGGAGGAGGAAGCACCGATCCAGTGTCTACAAAGCAAACAAAGACTCAAACGTCCTCTACGAAAAAAAAAAACTTCCTCCTACATCACACGTGACCTTTCCAGCATGATGACGTAATGTGTGGAGCATCAGAGCAGCGCAAGACGAGCATTTGTGGTTAAAAAATATATAATGTTTATTTTTTTTATAAAATGTCCGATGGTTTCTCTAGATCAGACTCTTGTTCCTCGTCTGGATCATGTAGATCTTTGAAGCTGCACTGAAACTGACATTTGGACCTTCAACCTGTTGAACCCCATTGAAGTCCACTATATGGAGAAAAATCCTGGAATGTTTTCCTCTTCATTTCCTTTCCACTGAAGATAGAAATACATCTTGGATGACATGGAGAGTAAATGATCAGGAAATGTTAAATCTGAAGTGAACGAATGCTTTAAATATGGCAGGAATCTCTTGAGCTCAGCACTGAAGTGATGGTTTTTGTTACTTTTGACAGTCATTAACAGATGTTAGCACCCGTTGACATATTAACATCAGGTAATTGTTAGTATTCTACTCGACGATGGCCAGCTGTTCAGTTCTGAGAGTGAATCGGGTGAACAGTTACAGATTTTTGAGTGTCAATATAAAGTCTGATCCTCCCTGGAAGATCAGGAGAACATTGACTGACACCACAAATAAACAGAAGGTGCATCAAGTCAGCCAATCCGATTGGATTGTTCTCCATTTCTGTCACGTGACCCTTACTACGGTCAGTTTTAAAATACACTTAACATTCAATAACATTTAACTGCACTGACACTATCAGACGAGAATAAAAACTACAGAATAACGATTGTCTTCAGTAGAGCTGCTGAATCTGAATCTGATGAAGTTTGTATCAGTGATTCAGTTTTGTTTCAGACGGTCTCTACGGCTCTCTTTTGCACACACTGATTTACAGTCCCGTATCCCAACTGATCGAGCCAAAACTAACAGCGCTTACAGACGCAGCACAAGTTCATCACCGAACTGGACTCTTTGTACTAGATCCCCATCCGTTTAATGGAAATATTATGGACATACAATATAAACATTTAAATGCTATAAAACGAGAGGTGGAGTGAGTATGCTGACGTATGGAGACCGAAGCCAAGGAACCTTCTGAATCGCATCTCGTCCCACATCTGGAAAAACACGGTTCATCAAGGGCTTGAGAACACTGAGAATCATCTCGTGTTGTTTTTGACTAATTGACCCTGGAGTTCTGGAAGGCCTCGGAGATCCCAGAGCTTGAAAACATACTTAACATTGATGTTTCAGAATGATATTTCATATGCTGTGACCTTATGAGACATGATCAGAAGTTCAACTTTAGTTTGAGGCGTCAGAGAGTGATACAGTACTTTCATTTGATTTACAGTATTTTCCTACAACGAGTCAGGTTGACTGATAACAGTCATGTCTACTTCATGATTAAACAGACCGAAACAAACAAAACCGAGATCAGAAATGGCCAATGAAGAAAAATAAATAACTAATAAATAAAAGGATACGGCTGTATATCAACTAAATATTCATAATGAGCAGCTCCAAAAAGTACTTGAGCCACGATTAAAATGTATTCGTGTTATATATCAAAATGACATTCATTTGGAAATAAAGCCAAAATCGCATTTAAAACAACTAGAATTTATTTTAAAGAAATTAAACAAGCACGGTTTTCAATTACACAAAAGATGTCAAATTATGAAACAAAAATATGATTTAAGTATTATATATACTGTATGAAAATTAATGACATATAGTACAATACTTACTAATAAAAGCACAGATATTTTTCAAATTTATCATGACCTAAGATTCAGTCAATAAAGTTTTTTCCACTTCTATTCCAACAAAAACTCTAGATATCTTTTTCTGTAGTTCAACCTCACATATTTGATTATATTCCGTCTAAATTTCCCTCATTCCGTGTGCGGAACGGCCTTTCTTTAATGTTTTTCCGAAACAAAACGAATGACATTTTGCCACGTCTTCCTCTTTTATCTACAGTACAGAGCCATCATTCAACCAGAATATAATCTTTATGTTTGTAGCAACATACTAATTAAGACTTTGGATACATTTTAAAATCACTAATAGATTAACAAGAAAACCTGAGGGAATATATTCATGTTAATTTGATCTATTCCACCGATCTAGTCGTTGCATAAATGCATAAATGTCCTTTACAGGCCGCATTGAATTTAAACTTTATCGCAACTACTGTGGCATCAGATCAGTTTAGGACAAGATGACATACAGTAGACGATTCGCACTCTTCTTCTACGGACCGCTGGGTTTTGACGAGAATCAGAAGGGAAAACGAGAAGTTCATTTGATGTCATTGGGGTCTGAAAAAAGTCAAAACGACACAAAAACAAGAGAACGAGCTTTCGGGAGCAAACACCAGAGCGGCATCGCGCCACCGGTGGCGAAGGGTTCGGGGTTTAATAGACGCGCTCGTAACCCCCGAGGGAGGCGTCCAAACAGCTTCCATTCTGAAGGCGCGAACACAAAGGCCGCTGTACTTCAATGCAAAGGTTCCATAAATAAAGGCATAAACGGACACAGGGCTCCAATTATAATTGAGGTCTATTATGTGGGCCACCGCTTCGCCACCTCAATCTGGCACAAGTATCGCTCGGGGGAAGTCAGTGATCTTCCAATAAACATCTAACTGCGTAACGAGTCGGTGAAATTGTTTGTGAAATGTAGCTAATTTGGAGCGCGTTGGCTTTGGCGGGCGGAGAGAGTGGGAAGCCGCTGAGAGCGTCGCTGGCAGACACGCCGCCATTAGGCGTAACGAGCGCCCCGCATTTGATTTTAAAGCAGGTGCCATGCTGGTTAAAAAGGCATTTTAATGAGAGCGCAGCACTTAAGAACAAAAAGCTGAGAGGAGGTGCTGAGAGAGTGAGCCGGCGTTTGAGTGGCCTCCTCCCCGTCAATGCACACACATAATCGCGGCATAATTGAATAACTAATTGCAGGCCTCCGCGGTGTCATCTCCGCTCACGCGGCAGATCTCGGCAGCTTCCAGAGGATACCTTTCTTCATCCGAGCGGGAGTTCTGTGACATCTAAACGTTGAAATGCGAACGTCACTCGGCTTCGGGCTATTTTCACTGTACAGAAGTAGTTCGACGCTCTATCCACAGGACTGGATAGTGACGTTCATGACCTCACGAGATTAAAATTGGCTTTCGGTTGATCGTAAATCTTGCCTACAACTTGCGTTCTTGTTAAATCACATGCATTCTTGTTGCTTGAGGAATGTTGTTATGATCTCTTTCTGCTCACCTAAAGTTGCAGGGTTTTCCCCAACATTATGTGGTGAAAAAGTTGAAAATATACTCATTGTAACATTGCACAAGTCAGTGAGTGTTTCTAGCACAGAAGTCATGTGTTAGTGAGGATATGTGTGTGTATTTTAAAGTTGCAATGATGTGAAAGTAGCAACAGATCTTTTCTTACGTATCGTGACAAAGATCTGAGAGCAGCGTATTATCCTTTAAACCTGCATTGATGAATCATCCACAATACGATCAATAAGATGCATTTAGGGAAAAAAAACAGGGTCAGTATATGGGGCAACTTCTGTCCCACAAGCAAAAAACACATTTAAAAAGCAGTTGAATATTCAAATTTACTAAAATCCTTCTATTATCTATTGAAACCCACAATAATATTTACAATACAGTAAGTTTAATATTATAAAATCATCATTTATTGGGTACTTTCAATTGGGAGGTGGCTGTCCCGAACCATAACCCCTAAATTTCAACTATGATATAGTCTTATATATATATATATATATATATATATATTTTTTTTTTTTTTTTTTTAAATATAATTTATAATTTTTTTTACTGATTAGCATTGAGCTAGGCTTAAAGTTTCGAAAATGGTCACTACCGAAACATATCATCATTATTCTGGTAGTGACAAAAAGAAACACAAACATTTATTTGGGGAAAATAAACAGAATTTACAAATCATTAGTATTTTAATATGTTATAGTAGTGTTTTAGCATGCGAGTTAAAATCCTGTAACGTGATGTGGACCAACACATCACTACCATGGGATGTTTCGTCAAAAATAAAGTATATTGAATTATCAAGGTATTATTATAGTGTTTGGGTCAATGCATATGCAAACTAAACTTTGGATTCGAAATACAACAAATTATATAACAACAAATGACACTTGAAATATTGTTAGAATTGCAATTGTTACTGATTCACATATGAAAACTTCAAAAAATAGCAAAAATAAATGTACAGGGTAGATGTAAACGAACTCTTAATAGGTCAATGTAGCCCTTCTTATTTATTATTGTGTTTCAGTAGAGACAAATTTGAGGAGAAGAGAAATATTCCAACACAATTTGAGAAATTAATTCTTTTTTTTTTTTTTACAAAATATTTCCAACTCTGACTTTGAACCAGGAGTGTGTTTTTTTTTGTTTTTTTAGTCTTCAAAAGACCAATTTTTAAAATTAACTGATTAAATGTCTTTTTTTGCCTTAAATTACTCCAGAACACTACAGACTGTTACTAATGAAACTCTTATCAACATCAACCATCTTTACACAGAACAGAAGTTCATTTGTTATTTACACAACAAATGCATAAAGTTATGAGATCAAAGTACATTTACACAGCCTACATAAGTCTATCAATTATAAAAAAAAACAAAAAAAAACAGGACAGGGTAGGGCTGCAGTATTATGACAAATCATTATTGCTCTTGATATTGAAATAATGATTATTAATTTTGATTAAAAAAGAAACCGGCACATCAAAAGTGTTTTCGGTGGCGACTAATCTAAACTGCTCTGACACTGCTTTATAAAAAGTGTAAAAATAATTACATTATTAAATACTCTGATGACACTGCAAGATAAAAGACGCATCCAAATATCATTCTGAAATTATGAACTTTATGCAGTAGTGTGACACAAATCACTTTACTGTGAGTGAAAACAGAGGAAATGATATTTGATCAGAAAGGTGATTATAGTCCAGTAATCATTCATGACACTGTAATTAAACCGCCGGCTAATTACAAGTACTTGCGTGCGGTCATCAGTGTTACTTTTAAAAGTAATGCATTATAATATTGCGCTACTCCCGAAAAAAGTAATGCGTTACTTTAATTTTGCGCTACTTTTTCACACCTGGGCTGGGCTTGCGTGTTTGTTTTTTAATAACAACAAAAAAAGTTGTATTTTTGGCAAAATGTAAAGGATAGTTCACACTAGAAGTGAAATGAATAAGCCTGAGGTTGAAGGAAATGCAATGTATGGTTGAAGTAGTAAGTCAGCAGCAAAGACATTGGTTCATAAAGTGAGATTAAATGCATAAAGTATATTTGTGTAATTTAATACAGTGAATTATTACAGGTTTCCGTAAAATTCTGAGATTGTATTTCTGTGTTTTTGTGCAAGTGAGATGAGTAAATGCATGTTCACCTCGAGTCGAGAACTGTGTTCTGTGTCCACTCGTTATGGAGCGGGTCAAATTCATCCTAATTGGATTCAATACAATTCCTCAAAAACCACACGATGAAAAAGAACAAAGATTCAGGTACAAACTGTAAACTTTTAATATCAACATTTGTCAAATATTCCAAAAAATATATATCTGAAGATATGATTTAATGAAAGTGTTTTTTAACCATTTTTTAAAACTGTTTTATTTTGACAAAATTTGAAAATAAACAGTGGATTTTTAAATACAATAAATACATTTTTTTTTTACTTTTTTTTTCTTAAAACATCATAACTGAACTGTTTTGTAAACTCATTTCATAAAGTCAAGAAGTTTCTTCTGACATGATGAGTGTGTGTTTTCTGCACATGAACTTCACACACATGCTGCTGGTTAAAACATTTTTCTGTATTGAAATAAGTGTGGAAAACCTCATTTTTTAGCTTCATAAGGTAGTAAAAAACATAAAATCACAAAATATAACCAAGAAATGTTATTATTTTGGGTCAGTACAGTTGACTTAGAGCGTTAAAATATGCGGGTCAAATTGACCCGGCGAACGTCACCAACGTAACACTAATTTTGTTTGTATATGTCAAAAAACACCAGCATGTTGAAACTTTGCATGCGTGTTCATGATGATAAATGAGAAAAAGTCACAAAATATCAAGAAAAAAAACATAGGTTAACCAGTATTTCAACAACTAGAAAATCTAAATGGGTCAGATCAATAAATGTTCAAAAGTAACTTGCGTTACTTTTTTGAAAAAGTAACTTAGATATTTTGTTGTAAATTGAAAAAGAAATACGCTACTTTACAAGTTACTTGAAAAAAGTAATCTGATTACATAACTCAAGTTACTTGTAATGCGTTACTCCCAACACTGGCGGTCATCGATTGTTCTTTTACTCAGAAAGCTCATACATGAAAGCCCATAAAAGTTGTTCGGTGTGAATCAGAGGATTATGTTTTTATTTTACCAGGCAGTTTCATGTATTCTTCTTAATTACGGGACACAAGCTTGACGAGCTTTCTGTTCAAAATCTGTTTAAATTTGGTAAAAAGCCAACCTGATGGCTTTACCGTCCTGACTGAACCTGGAACATCCCTCGTAACATCTCAATGGTCAACACGACCACATCAACCTCGACAAAGAGAAAAGACTGAGAAGACGCTCGGGCCGTCACTGCTCGGGTCAGGGCTTCCTCTCCTCTCAGCTGGTGATTAATTGGTGTTTATTTATAGGGCTTGAACCGGGTCGCAGGGGGCGGGGGCGACTCAAGGCTGCGAGCGAACCGATATCAGCACGCAACCTGCGTCTCGCATATTTCACCGGACCAGCCCGAGGGTCTGCGTTCAGCAGCATGGTCACGATAATGAAAAGCCTTCACACAAACAGGATGTTTAAAGAGAGCATGAGACAAGGCCTCGAACGGACGACGATAAATAAACAATGTGTCCTACTCCATAAATATCACAAGGTGAACATCCTGACGTCCTCGTCGGAAGCTGGAAAGGGTTCGTTCTGTTGGAGCTGTTGTTCTTGAACACCCACCAATAGGCAAAACACAATCGCTGTAATTAAGCTGGAACGGACGGCCGTAAAGAGCAATCTTCTTTCAGGTATAACTCTACACGACATGTTTATGCTTCTGTTTTGATGAGGTTTCATTCCGGACGTGATGCGGCCGTTCGCAGAGGAAGTGAAATTTACTTCCAGTGGCAAAGCTGTCGATGCGATTAAAGCAGGATTAAAGCGTTCTATCTAAAAGCCGCGGAAACATCCGTGACCCTGCGGACGAGAGGCGCTCTGGGCCTTTACAGCTCACGTCTCATTTAGTCCCATCGAACCCTGAACCCGCGACACATATTGATAAGCTCATTAATGCGTTGGGCTAAAGAGTGCTGCTCTATCCGCCATGTGGCCGTAATTGCATAAATCTGTTCGGTGCTCATTATCTCGTGCTTATGGATTAATGATCGCCAGGCTATCGGTGAGGTGAGACCCAATAAACGCCTGACCTGTCTGTGATAATGACTGTGGAGATGGCACTTCCAGATTTAGCCACATCATTTCCTCTGCAATGACAGCATGGAGAGCTTGGAAGGGAAGGTGACGGGCAGACAGAAGTGAAAAAGGAGGAAAGGTGAATATGTAGATCCCTAACCTTCACCCTAATGAAACAGGGGGAAAAAAAACATATATATATATATATATATATATATATATATACACACTAGTGTCCAAAAGTGATGTCCAGAGGATATATCTGTTTTTAATTACCCTACAAGTTCAATTACTTTTTAAAAAAAAAAAATTTTTTTAAATCATATATATGAGAGAACAACAAAAGGTATTTATCTGAAAAATTATTTGCAAACTAGAGCTACATGTTTTATTGTACTATACAAACAAAAAACAAATGCAAAGAAAAACAAAAAGCTTACAGGAAAAATCATTTATTGACTAAAACATATTTCGGTGGTTCGATAGCACGGCCAAAAATTGTGCAATGTGTAAACACAAATAAAACAATTAACTGTAAACAACTATAGATATTATATACACACACACACACACACACAAACAAACATACACATATACACACACACATATATATATATATATATATATATATATATATATATATATATACATAGATCACGTGATGAGATGACTGACAAGACCATGGCGGAGGATTCGTTGCACAACAGAGTCTAAGCGTCTGGTAAATGTCTTGTTTTGTAGCATTGACCGTTTGCAAACAGTTTGATTGACAGGCGATCTGACCAATCATAACCCAGAATCCACCATTTTGTCCATCAAAGCAGTCAGGGGAGTTAGTAGATTAACGTTGGTGAACTTGAATCACGTCTTGAAACAACATTCCTTCTGATGTTCATTCATGTTTATTTGATGCTATAAATGAACTAGTATGAAGAGAGGAAGAGCACCGGCGCTCCCGTGCATTCAAACGTGATTTCAATACCACGCATTTTGAAACTGTATAAGCTATCTACAGTTTTTATTTCTATGATCAATTTGTGGAAAGCAGTTGAGTTAGGAGGTCAGAAGCTCATAAATCATGTACAGGAAGGTCTGAAGAGACTCATGAAGGAGAGAAGCCAGTCAGTTGAGTTTGTGGCTAAATCTTTTACAGCGCTCGAGTATTGATGTCCTCTACTGCATGTGATAATTCATACACAAAGTACAACTGAAATGACATTCATTACAAGATATGAATTATTGAATGAATTATAACACTATTTTTCTAGACATGCATTTCATCATTGAGGATGTAAAAATACTGCGTAAAATCTCGTCTCGTTTTTATGAACTCAATCTCGAGTCTTGTCTCGTCAGACATACTGACTTTCAATATTAGATTCTCAAACTATAATACTGTCATTTGTGTAGAGCAGTGTTTCTCAAACTTTTTCAGCTCAAGGACCACTTTATCTTCCAATGTTTTTCTGAGGACCTCCTAACAGAATTCCACTCTAACACGCTCCCCAAAAACAACAAAATAGGAAGGATAAACTAAATTTAAGTTTCAAGTCAAAAACTAATTATTCAAACACAAATGCAATGATATGATCCATTTTTTTGTTATTAAAACACACTGATGTCGACCCCCCCGCCCGCGGTCCGGTGCGGGTTAAAAGCTTGCCTAGTTTAGGTCATCTTTTAGCGGACCACACTTTAAGAATTACTGGTGTAGTGTATCAGAAGGACTTTTACTACAGTCCGAAAACAATGTAACAATACTACCACAATGTATAAAAGCAATTTTTGTTTGTTGTCATGAGCATTCTGGGTTAAATGTGCTTTACTGTCATGAAAATATTGAAAACAAACAAACTTTTGTACATTTCCTTCTGATTTTGGGGTGAAATGACCTGGACAACTGTTGACAGGTTTCAAGAGATCCATCCAGCGATAGATGCGTGAAACAAATAAATGAGGGGAAATCTCACAGATTTTATTTAGCTGCTGCGAGTGTAAAAGATGTTTATGACATGAGGCGCTGCTCAGATGAAGATCCATGATAAAAGCTCCTGCGTGGAGCATGTGCAGGCCATATCTGACTACAGAGGAAGCTCCCCAATGGACTGTGGGCTCGTAAGAGGCTGCCCTTTGACCCCTCGCCTCAGATCGAGTGTCAGATGACCTGCAGTTCAGCTGGAGTGGAGCGCTCAGCTCTCCATTGACCCCAGTGCTGCTTTCCATCACACAAATGGGCAAAAGCTTTCATTAAGAGCTGCTGTGAATTCATTAACAGACTCTGTACATTACAGCACTTCATTTCACAGATATGATGCATGAAATGGTCCATAATAAAACTAAGAGCCAGTTCAAAAGAAAATAAATCATCAAAATGATATCTGCAAAACAAGAGCACAATCAATTAAGACAAACAAGTGAAAAAACACTTGCGTTATGAGAATCGTCACGTGATTTGGCCGTGGGATTATCAGCTCCTGTAACCTGTTATGCTGAACTCCCAGCAGCCCGAGTGAATAATTAGCCGCTCTCTCTGGGGGCATCAAAACAAATCCCTTCAAATGGCCTCCATTCGGTGTCGGGCCGGCTGTAGCGTCTAATCCCACTCTTAACCCTGCTCGCTAATGTGTTTCCAATTTGTGACGAGCCCCTCTGCAGCTCGGCTGTAATCAGCAGCAGTTTGCAGTGTAACCCGAGCACAGGCGCCTCGGTGCTGGAGTGACCAGCGGCTCCAGACCCTCCTCCACTGAGATAAACAAGCCGCTGGGACGCCGCTGGTGTCTGCCACTCTCCATCAACACAGTCCCAATATTAAAGAAATCTTTAAAACTTTAATCAGTGAACCCTGGAAAACCTCCACCAGGCACACACTGCAAAAAAATATTTTCCAATACAAAAAAAACAAGTTTATTTTTCTGACCTCATATTCTGAGTTAACAAATTTCATTTGGCTTCCCAAGCGAATAAATCTTGATTTAAGAATGTTTAGATATTTGTACTGGAAAAAAAAAACCAACCTTTTTTTTGTAGTGTAGAATATGAAACTATTCATAACTACATTATCGCCCAGCACCTTATATAATGTTGGAAATGCATTTTCTATATTTAAATATATATAACTTCATCTGCATACTATATACTATACTATACTATATATAACTTCATCTGCATACTATATACTATACTATACTATATATAACTTCATCTGCAAACTATATACTATGCACTATACTATACTATACTATATAACTTCATCTGCATACTATATACTATACTATATACTATATACTATACTATATATAACTTCATCTGCATACTATATACTATACTATATATAACTTCATCTGCATACTATATACTATACTATACTATATATAACTTCATCTGCATACTATATACTATACTATACTATATATAACTTCATCTGCATACTATATACTATACTATATATAACTTCATCTGCATACTATATACTATACTATATATAACTTCATCTGCATACTATATACTATACTATACTATATATAACTTCATCTGCATACTATATACTATACTATACTATATATAACTTCATCTGCATACTATATACTATACTATATACTATACTATATATAATTTCATCTGCATACTATATACTATACTATACTATATATAACTTCATCTGCATACTATATACTATATACTATACTATACTATATATAACTTCATCTGCATACTATATACTATACTATATATAACTTCATCTGCATACTATATACTATACTATATATAACTTCATCTGCATACTATATACTATACTATACTATATATAACTTCATCTGCATACTATATACTATACTATACTATATATAACTTCATCTGCATACTATATACTATACACTATACTATATATAACTTCATCTGCATACTATATACACTTACATAAAGCAATGTATACTATACAGCAAATCTTGGATATGTGATTGTTTATCGTCGCAAAATCAAACTATATTTCTGTCCAGCTCTAATCTGATAAATGCGACTATAAGGCTTGAAGATATTAAGATATTATAAACATTAAAATCATGATTTTCTGAAACTGTGTGCGCAATACAAATGCATTTGACTATTCATCTCAAATTTTCAAATTTGGGAGAAGTCTAAATACAGTTTTAAATCTTAAATTGTGTGATTGTTATGCAATTTTCTTGTTATAAAAATTAAAAGTTTAAAAAGTGGGGTAACAGGGTTGAAATGACAGATTTGGATTTCCCATAAATTAAACACACGTTAATTTTTTCTTTCAATAACTTTGGAAACAGAGCTGTTGAATCAGCTGTAGAAATAACATTACCAACATATCATAATTTCAAGGAATGTCCAAGTATTTGCAATGAGGTAACAGAGTTGTTATTGATATGATATGTTGTAAAGATCTGTCCAAAAGTCACCAGATCACAATAAAACCAGCTACTTTTTAAGATTCACGTCTAATAGCGTCTCTACAAATAACCGGGATTTGTGTCTCTAATTCTATAAAATAAAACAGAGACACTAAAAGCTTATTCCAATGCTGAATCACTGCGTTCCCGGAGGAAGAGCGTTTATGAATAGGTGTGCAGGCTGGCTGTCAGACATCCAGGAGAAAAAACACAGGAAAAGGACCCTAAAAATAAGTGAAGCCCATCCAGAAAGCACCCAATGAGAAAACAGGTCTGGCTCTTGTCCAAGTCGCCACCTCTGCTTGTGTAACTGCGACTAAATCAACATGTCAGCGCCTTCGTGCATCTGAACGTTTCCTTACAGCGACTCTGATAATACTGATCCGGTACAGGCGACACAGAAATAGAGCCGGTGTGGAAAGAGCCCTTGTGTGTAAATACTTGATCCTGTCCATTCAGAAGCATCACATCATGGTCTCACCAACAGGGTGAAGCTCAATGTTCGGCGCTCTGGAGGTTGAGACCCATGGGACCCGTGGGGCCCGTCTCACCGGTCAGCTGCTTTGAGTGCTGGACCCTGAATGTCTGGTTGGGAAACCAGACACATAAACACAACGAGTCAAAGAAAACAGCCCAGTTCATCAGTTAAACACTCAATCTGATGAGCGCCGAGAGGATGAGGAGTGAAGAGATGAATGAAGAGAAATAAGGAAACTTTGCGCTTTAATTCCTTTTGCCATCTCCTCTTCTCTTATTAAGCAGGATTTGGGCTGAATGCACAAACAAAAATAAACATGCAATGCTATATATATATATATATTCAAAAATCCACTGTCTGAATCCACCCTGAATATTTTGATATTTATATTTCATGTACTGATGCTATTTTTAAGCATTTTGCTCTAGTTTTGACTGCATTCATCAAGCTCTGTTAACAAAGTTATAGTTAGAAAAAAATTATCTTTCAGCAGCTTTCCAATAAATATCATTTCAACCCTGTTATCCATGCTGGGATACGACCTCCTAAATCTGAGTTTATTTAAATGTTTATCAGAATAAAATTACATCACAAACCCGGGTTCGAAACTCAGACATTTCCCAGTTTTTGGCAAGAACAAAAATGACCGCACATTATCAGCTCGTGATTGAAGTAAACGCTGAGATAAACGCTGCTGTTTTCACTTACAAGCTGCACTGCAAATCAGATTTCACTGTCATTTTAAAACTGTTTTTTTTAAATTTGCAAAGCAAACAAATCTCAAGTGGGTGAAGTGTCCACCTCTGGGCCTCCAAAGCCTGCGAGACATGAGACTGCGGCTAAACTAATTATCCAGAGGATCAAACTGGACCTTAAATACTCCAAACATGGAATAAAGGAATCAAACAGCGACAAGAAGGGGTCACGGCAAAGCCAAACAGCGTCCCTCGGGCGGTCTGGACTGATTGTCACTCGTTTGGAGGTTGTTGAGGTTGGTGGGCTCAGGGGTTTGTCAGTCCGACAGTTTAACCCTGTTTTCAAAAGGAAACAAACACGCGGCTCTCTGAGGATGACAGCGGTGACCTTTCAGAGCTTAAGGAACGGGAAGAGGAAGGGGGGCAGAGACGAAGACATGGTGCTTGCTTCTGTACAGAATTTAAAAACCTTAGACTCTAAATATACATTTATATATAAAAGCTATTTATTTATGGGCAGCACTTGCAATACGTAGAAAAATTGGAAAAGTTTACAAACCAGCTTTTCTCTTTTTTTAGTGAAATTTAAGCTCGTATTGAGTTTCCTTCATGTTTGTTGGTGTTTAGATATTCTATTGGTTAAATGTCTTTTCGCTATCCAAATATGTAAGTAAGAATCCAAGTCAACTATTGTCCAGCAGCGCTTGCGTGGCCGCTCTCCCTCATTCACATATGAATGGAAGTGAACGGAAGAGTAAATCCGGCGTGACCAACCCTTTAGAGAGGGTTTTCAGAAGGATTTGAGCCGCTGTCCTGCTGGAGAAAGAAACTGAACTGAGAACGCCGTTTAAATTCCCATTCAGTGCATCGATTTGAATTAAGGCGGCAAAAAGGATGTAGAAATACAATTCAAACTTGAGTTTAAGACTGCAGTAGTATGAAATTAAATTGGAATTAAATTCAGAGAGATTTACATAAATGCCACATTTTAGTTAAACAGACTGACTGGACCTTTTCTTTCATTCATCACTTACTTTTAGGGGCTGTCAAGAGATTTAATCTAATTAACTGTTTGCCAATAAATTAAAATAAATAATAATGAATTAAAATGAATACATTTAAAATGAATAATCGCATCAATGTTTGCAGAGAAAAGCACATAATTCGTGGCAGGCATGTAAATCATTGAGTAAACGAAAAGCATCTTTAGTTTTTGTTCATTTCATATCACGAATCAGTTACATATACATATATATATTTGTGTTTTGAAGTGTCAAGGTCAAAAAAAAAAAAAATTCTGGCACTCATGTTGTTCCAAAAGCTAATTAATCTTCCAAACAAATTTTTAATGAAACCTGAGAGGTTTCCATTAAAGGTCCATGCAACTAAAACTCCAAATAAGGTTATAAAGAATCATAAAACGAATCCATATGAACGGAGCCGTTTAATCCAAGTCCTGTGAAGAGATATGAATCCTTTATATGACGAACAGACTTAATTTAAGCTTTTATTTAAAATTAAACAATGACCACGTGACGCATGCATGAGCTTCCATGTTTACCAAATGTGTGTTTAAATTAAATCTGTTAACCATATAAAGTGATCATATCTCTTCATATGGATTCATTTTGCGACGCTTTTACAACCGTTTTGGATCTTTTAGGTTTCGGTTGCGTGGACTTTCAGTGGAAGGACAGAAACCTCTCGGGTATGTATGAAGACTTCAGAAGCAAAAGCCTCCACGTGCCATCTGAAATTTTCTTCTAAAATGAACATTTATCAGGCTCCTATATTTAGATTCAGTAATTTCACTTAAATGGAATTCGATAAGTCAACTTCATTGCCTTTAAAGTAACATAACTGAACATAAACATGTTCATTTTAGAAGAAAATGTCAGATGCGATCTCATTATATAAATACACACACATATGTTTGTATGAAAACATTTTTGAAGATTAATTAAAGTGTTATGAGTTTGGAACGATATGAGGGAAAGAGTATGACGGGAACAGACTTTGATTCCATCCAGTTGGACATCAAAAATGTTTGATATTTGCCGCGCACCAGACAATATTATCGATTCAACTGCACAGACTTGATTTGAATAATGACAGCATTGTTTTCAGCTGAATCTGAATTTGTCTCATATATGATTAAGTTTTAATCTGTTATTTTCCTGTTTATTACTGTGAAGCTGCTTCGAAACAATCTGCATTGAAATAAAGCGGTGCATTTCCTGTAGTAGCAGCATGATTAACGTTTTTTTTGTAGTATCACTAGTTATTGCATATCGAGCCAAATGATATTTAAACACATATGCATACACACGTTCACATTCAGTGCACAAACACTGTCCATGAGCAGCATGCATCGCACTCGTGTCCTCTGCTAAAGCTGAAGCGACGGCAGCCTGCAGACATTTATTCTGCTCTGATGTTCCTAAAACACTTGGGAAAAAAATCAAGGCCGGAGCCCTTTTCACTTTTCGCCTCAAATTGCCTCATCTCTCTGTCAGGGAGCCAAAGGGGACTCCATTAGAGCGGTCCGGAGCGCAGACGCTCCCCCACGGGCGCTCCATTTAGCCACTCGCTCTGCCCCGTGAAGCCTGTCCACATCAAATTAGAGCAGCCCCCGTCCTCGGTATGACTGATGCCACGGGTCCCGCGCTTGTCACCGGCTGTCAACCGGACGTGCGGTTTGGGTACATATAGCTGACAGGTAATCTTAATGTCTTCAATTAGCCCAATTAGTTCTGTCATAAACAATTTGATAAGTGCTCAAGCAACACAAACACACACACACACAGATCATGTGTGTTAATGAAAGGCATAATAAGGTTCATCAGCGACAGAGGGTCGCGGTTTCCCTGTTGTCGTGCAGCTCAGCTGGGCCGCGTTCTCTGCTACCTGCTCTCTTGAAATTGTACCATCTCCTTTCATTAGCGCGTCGCGGGCTGAGCATGTGAAAGCCTCTGACAAAACTCATTTGAAGGGACGGCCGGCAGATTGCCTGAAGCAGGTGCTGCGGGGAGATAAAACGACGGTGCCGCTGTGCGTTCTTCTGTTAGGGCGGAAATGGGCTTCAGGAGTAGATGTGCACCACCCAAACTCGTCCATAAAGAAATACTGCAAAGCAGATCAAGGTCCCCGTAGCCTGATGTTTGGTTTGGTGTCTCCTTTCTTATCAAAGACTGATGCGAACGCCCACGCCGCCATTACACGTGCTCTTATTGTATTGACTTCCGCGACCTCTCTGCGCTCACATACACTAGGTCAATATTAACATGCAATTTCTTTACAGAAACACATTGAATGGAGAGGACACGTGTGCAGAAGAAGCTCTGAACCAAACCCGACAGCTTATGGACCAAAAATGAACATAAACATCAATTCTAAGCACAAGATCTGTGAAGAATCCATTCAAGATGGCGTAGAGAAGAGCATTTTTTTTTTTTACAAATATATTTTGTTCAATATTGAAATGTAAAAAAAAAAAAAAGAGAGAGAAATAGTTCAGTCCAATTAAAGATGCACCAACAAACGGTCCCTTTTTTAATTTTATAATTTATATATTTTATATAGGATATTTAAAATTACTAGGGCTGTCAAGCAACTAAAATTTAGTATCTATCACTATTAATTACATTATGTGTTGATTAATCATTCAAGTTAATCACACATCAGATTTGGCTGAGAAATTAACCCCAAAAGATCATTTGAAGTCATTATTGTGTTAGATGAGAAAAGCATTGCAAAAAATGTCTTTAGAAAGAAATATATTGATTCAACAGAATTTATTTACTTATTTTTTTCAGAAGCTGCATCTGAAGTGGTATTTAGGTATATTTACACCGACTGTTTAAGGCAGAGGTGTTATGAATATGAAAGAAAAATGAAATGATACTCTAAATATGAAACTACAATGAGTGAGTCATTGAATAATTCACTCAACCAATTCGCTCAAATGGCTGATTCATTCAGGAACGAAGCAATTCACTGTCTTTATGAATGAATCATAGGCTCACTCGATTCGGATTCATTCAGTAATGAAACACCGCTGTGTGTTGCTCAGACACATAACAGTTCTGCGGTGACTTTTTTGGGAAATATTTACAATGGGGAAATTGAGCAAAAACAGACAATACTGTGTCTAAACTATAACAAAATTAACTCAACTGTTAACTGTTGCATAAAATCAATATCACATTAGCATTTGTGCAGACATAATCGGTAAAAGACGGCACTCTTGCTCGTGTGATATTGCAAAACTATATCATATGATATAAACAAGACAAAATCATTTTGCGTCCTCATATCTTGAACTTTAGTGGCACTTTTACTTCATTCTAATAGACTTCGTCACGTTCAGGTCTGGGCGGGCAGGCTGTGTTAAAAGTGCTAATCATTTTATGTTTTTTTTCCATAATTAATCGCACCAAATGAACACGTTAAATCATAAAAAATACATTAACCTCATTACAATATGCAACTGTCATGAAAGTACATGTATGCCACTTTTGAGCAGCATTAAACAAATGCCAAATGTCTGTTCCATCTTTGCAGCATAAATATAGCTTTTGTTGATGTTGATACAATTTTATTCAATTATTTGACATAAGACAACACAGATACATTTAATAAAGTAATTATGAAAATTGCCCTTACAAAGGTTAAAAAAATGCTCCAGGAAATCAATTCCAGGGTCAAATATTGCGCCTTAAAGGAAAAGTTCATTTCTCACCAATGTTTTGTGTGTGCGTGTATTTTATGTCTATTATAGAACCATAATATTAGTTTAACAAATAATCAAAAATATCACTATTTCGATACATTTAACTCCGGTTAAATAGTGTTGTACTGAATTTTGGCCCAGGGTTTCAGGCATTGCGCATAATTTTATCAATTCCCGCAGGTTTCGTGCTCACATCAAAAACGAACAAAGTCGCCTCTCAAGCAGCTTGCGAGTACCAAATCAGGTTCTTTTTCATGGCTTATTGTGCTTAAACAGTCAAATATACACAAAATGCTGTCAAAATGCAAAATCAGGTAAATAGAGTCAGTTTTAGAACGTAAACAGTTGAGAAAGAAAACACATGTTGTCATCTGTATAATGGATCTGTGCACAAGCTCTTAAAGTGACAGCACCCTAATAAACCTGCAGCTATCCGTAACAGGAAATCACTCACTGCCCTTGACTGAATAACTATCTATATTTAATTTGTACAATGAAGACTATCCAGTGATATTTTACATTTGATTGATTTAATTTCTATAGTATTTATTTTATACTAGTCTCTGTATTGTATCTATTTGTGCAATCATTTGCAATTTGTTGACTGTTTACGTTGTAAATTTATTTGTAAGTTCCAAATAGTTTGTGTAAACTATTGAAACAAAATTATCAAAAAAATGATGATATATTAATAAAAATATCTATATGGCAGTTCTCTGCGGTATCAAATATCGATATTTTTCAAGTTATAGTATCAAAGTTAGAAATTCCAGATGATATTTCTGAACAGAGCTGAAGATCTCAGCCTGCCTTTTTAGAAGCGGTCAGCATCTACAGGTAACAGGAACAGGTGTCCGGTGAGCGTCAGGGGCCATTACGGTGGTGGACCCCCGTCGCCACCCTCCCACGAGTGACAGTAAGAAAGATGGGAGAGAAAGGCCGTCACTGGGAAGTTGTAATAGGAAATTGCTCTTGGCAACTATTTGTTTAGTACCCGAATCTTTTTTTTTGTTTTTTTTTTGTGCCAACACAGCGAGCCCCTTTGGAAAATAGGGCAGCTCTCCCTAATGAGTAATCTATTTCAAAGCAGTCTTGTCTGGGCATGACAGTTTACTGAGAGGCTTGAAGAACTGGTAATTACCAGTGTTACGGGGCAATTAATGCATATTACACTGCGCCACTCGTGGCGGCAACTGTCAGCTCCCCAATAAAAATGAGCACTCTTCAGCTACAGGGTGACATTAATTGGGCCTTTAATGACTATGCACAGGAACCGGGCCAAATAGGAACAAAACACAGGACTCTGGCTGACTCCAGCAAAGGGCTGGAAATTGTACTAAAAATGAGATTAATTGCTGTTGGGGGGAGGAGAAGAAGAGAGGAAGAATAAAAACGGGATGAAATTACAGGGTTCCGGGAGCAGGGACTTCTTACCGCAAAGGCAATTCTCAATTGTCTTATATACTCTGTATGATCAGAAAGGCCGGCGACGAGTCCGTAGCCATTGAGCTACAGCTGCTCACGGGACATTTGTGTGTGGGCCCTGGATTTGTGTCCAGTGGTGACGCATCCGAAAAAAGTCAAGAAGTGCTTTTGTAGAGCAAGACGTCCATTGTGTTGAACAAAGGAATAGGATAACATGCAATCTCTACACGAAAACAGAGAGGCCACATGAGCACGGTAACACAAAAAAGCTCTGATCCAAACCATACGGGGCATTTAATGTGTCACAGGACGATCCGAACACTAATGGCAGGCAGCGGCACCAAGGCTAAAGATTGAGGAGAAACCAAGAGCTAAGCTTTTTATAAATATATTTCATTCAATATTGACAAAAAAAAATACAAAAACTAGCTCAGCCCAATTAAAAATGCACCAATATTTGTGTGTAGGATCGAAACAGTTGCTAGTATAAAACCACTGCAAGGGACATTTTCTTTGACTCAAAAGTCACGTCTGAAAACAGTGTTTTGTGCAGATCCACTAGAGAAAACGTCCATTGTGTTGGATGAAGGAACAGAATCAGGTTAATTAATGAGGCCTCGGTAGTGAACACACTCCAGTCTGAAGAGCGCCTGAAGAGCTCTTAAAGCGCCCGTTCATTAGCTCATCAGCCGTCATAAGTAGCCCTGGTTTGAGCTGTTTATCCTCCGCCGGCATGCACCAACCCAAAGTAAAGCATTGGCACGTGTTTTGATGTGGCGCTCCTGCAGTATTTTTAATACGGAGCATGCACTAGTGCTGTCACGCTCGCACTGTCACCGGCGACGACAGAAGCGCGAGGCTTCAAAGCCGCTTTGCACCGGGAAACAGAACGAGCAAATATTTGAATTGCAAAACCACATTATCTTCCAAAGGGATAAAACTTGAGACAACTTCCACGAGTTAAAGACCTACATTTGCGGCGAACACGTGAGTCGGCGGCGGTTCAAGGGGGGGCGGTGGGCATAAGCGCACTCAACCTAATTTAGCATATCCACATTTGTGTAATGAGATCGGACGTGTTTTAGAGTCGGGTCTCCCAGACGCTTAATGTGAGGAGAGAACCATAAAAATGTTTTTAAGCGGACCGCGTATTTATCCCAGATCCGCCGCATGAAATCACGAGGCTTGCAGACTACCTGCCACAGATATGATTATGAAGTGACGTGTAATTACTGCAGTCACACTAATGCAGAGGCAGCGTGTGAGGTACGTGTCAGTGTGTCCCGATATGAGGGCTGTTTATTCCAGGAACTATTTTTAGCACGCGTGTTTCATAGAAAATAATGCAACTGCCTCTGTCAATTTTGTCAATTCGGCAGCTATGAAAAAGCTGACACGTACGATAACAAATCACGGCGCGTTGGAAGTATAATTTCGGCGTTTTCCGTTCCAGGAAAAACTTGACACTTGAACTTCAAGTTGGAGTCTGTGTAAACATCCATCTGCAAAAAAAAAAAAGATTTTCTTGCTCTGTTTTTGTCTTGTTTTCCAGTACAAATATCTAAAACATTTCTAAAATCGAGAGAAGCAAAACAAATTAAGATTTTAAGTCTTGATTTCCGATGTTAAAAGCTTATATAAAGAATGCTTTCCTCATAAAAAGCCCTTTGGCAGATTGTTTTAAAGCTTAATCGTTTTGCTTCAAGTAAATCTATTCTGATGTAGGAATGTTTAGGCTTTTGTACTGGAAAATGAAATGCATTAACAGCAATTTTCCGTCTCTGAACATGGCAACCTAAAAATGAGCAGACCCTCGAGGACTGTCGCTCGATAGGTTGTTCACGCATGTTCCAGCCATATCAGCATGTTCAACATCAAAACTGTTAAGAAGTGGCGTTACTGGTCGCCCTCTGAACCAGTTCTCCGCCGGCACGCAGACACGCTGGAGACAGACGTGGGCAGAAATCAAACGCCCAGGTGATGGATAACTCCAGCGCACAATGACCCGTGTCAAAGGAGTTTGCTCTAAATCAATTAAGGTGATAAGAGCGTCGTGTAGACAGTGCACACCTTGGTATGTTGAAGTCGCGGCCCTTATCTGCACGGCGAGGAAGTCTCGGTAATAACTAAAGACAAGCTATGACGAAACAACTGTAGCCGCACTGTCAAACACAATTTACAGCCCCTCGTATCTCCTCCCCGCGCGCCGCGAAAGCGCTCGTTATGGGCGGGCCGGCGCTAGCGTCTCTGGACGGGACCCAGGGGCTTTCTGCCCTCCCGTCTAATGCCACGGGCTGCTTTCATTTGCCGTGATGCATGTAGGGAAGGGTTGGAGGTTGAAGTTGAGAGGAGGGCCGACAGGAAGGGAAATAAGGGGAAGATTACAGCATTTAACATGCTAAGACCTCGCAGCAGTTATTCATTCATCCCTCCGCTTCCTTTTTAGGACGGGGTCATGGGTAACTTTCCACGCGGTGCCATCGAAATGGATGCAAAAAAACGAGCGTGACATCAAATGCTGTGATTCGGTGACCCCTTTCTGTCCAAGTCTTGATTAAAATATGTTTGCTTTCTTATTCAAACTGCCTTTTGACAAGCTCGGTCATATTTCAGCGAACTGCACAAACACTCTCTCAGGGTTTTTTTTTTCCATTGCGTACATGAGGTGACTCCAATCTTTCCAGTGAACATGACACGACATGACACGATGTGAATCAAAAGTGGAAGAACAGCTTCGGCTTAAAGGAGCACTTTGAGCAAAAATTAGAGTTTAGTAATCGGTTGTTATAAACCTGCAACATTATTCGATAACTCTTTATTTTACAGTGTCCTTGTTACATGCACTTATTTATCAGCCAGAGGTTGTCAAAGTAATGTGCATATGGCAATAAAGGCTCTTAGATAATATACAGCTATTGTATAGCTGTTCATTTCTGTCATCAATCATATCTAAAGGCACTATTTTCATATACAGAGCTGCGTCTGACGGGAAGATTCAACCGTACAGTAACAGTAACCTGGTTTGGAGTGTTGCTTGGTGTGTTTTCTCCTTTAGTTATGTTCGTGTAGACACATAAATGAACACGGCAAACTCGCTTGGAGCGACTCAAAGAGATGGGCTTTAATAGTCTGAGTGGAATCCCAGGACATAAACAGGAACGCACCCTTTTGGTAATTCAAAGAACCTTTAAGTGATCATTTCCTAATGGAACCATTTTTATTCTTTAATAATCTAAAGAATCTTTTTCAACTATAAAGAACCTTTTGTGAAATGGAAAGATTCCATGGATGCCAAAAGTTCTTCATGGAACCATCGATCCCAATAAAGAAGCTATATTTTTAAAGGGTTAGTTCACCCAAAAATGAAGATTATGTCATTAATTCCTCACCCTCGTGTCACCTTCGTTCATCTTCAGAACACAAATGAAGATATTTTTAATAGCTACTGACAATAAGTTAATTTACATGTTCAGATGCCCAGAAAGGTACAAAAACATTTAAAACAGTTCATGTGAGTACAGTGGTTCAACATTATGAAGCAACAAGAATACTTTTTGTGCGCCAAAAAAAACTAAACAAAATAACGACTTTCAACAATATTTCAATTCAATTCAAATTTATTTGTATAGCGCTTTTCACGATACATATCGTTTCAAAGCAGCTTTACAGAGAACGGATGTCAACATTACAATTTAAAGAATGCAGTTAGCAAATAACATAATTTAGTTAATTAATTTACAATCAGAGTTAGCAGTTTAACTGAAGGTAGAAGCAAAGAGCTCCCGGAAAATAAATTACATAAACAATTAGGAATAACAATATCTATTGATGACCGATTTCAAAACACTGCTTCGTGAAGCTTTACGAATCGGCGTGCCAAAGTCACGTGATTTCAGTAAATGAGGCTTTGTTACATCATAAGTGATCCGAAATTTCAATAGTTCATGTAACTTTGGCAGTTTGATACGCGATCCGAATCACTGATTCAAAATAAAAGATTCGTAAAGCTTCATGAAGCAGTGTTTTGAAATCGTTATTTTGTTTTTTGGCGCACAAAAAGTATTGTCGTCACTTTAAAATATTAATGTTGAACCACTGTAGTCACATGACCTGTTTTAAATATGTGTTTTAGTATCTTTCCGGACATCTGAAAGTGTATATTATCTTGCCGAGCCATCGGATTTCATCAAAAATTTGTGTTCTGAAGATGAATGAAGGTCATACGGGTGTGAAACGACATGAGGGAGAGGAATTAATGACAGAAATTACATTTTTGGGTGAACTAACTCTTTAAGAGAGTAGTGCACTAGTCATGTGGTTATGATACCGTTTTGCCGACTTTTGGCCCTATAAATCACAAAGTGCTTTTGTTGAATGGGATGGTCAAACATCTCATTTTGTGATCAATAGAAGAAAGGTCAGAATGGCACGAGAGTAAATGATGACAGACTTTTTCTTTTTGGCTGAGCTATTGTTTTGAGGATTTAGATGTGAGTGTTTGTGTTCGTCCGGGCGGCTGCCCTTATTCAGAATTATAAACTGCTCTCTGGAGACGGTGAACTGCCGTCAACTTCACTGATTACCAAACACTCATCACCAAATTAGGGAAGGTGCCGTGTGCCTCCCGCTACACCGCAGACGGGATCTAGAACCCACTGTGATTTAAAGAGACATTCCTGGACATGGAAATTATGACTGTACATGAGAGCTCTGCTAGTGTAAACACATCC
>CM076069.1:1960000-2030000 GCA_038088235.1 Zacco platypus | reverse complement strand
TCGGATTTTATCAAAAATATCTTCATTTGTGTTCTGAAGATGAACGAAGGTCTTACGGGTGTAGAACCACATGAGGGTGAGGAATTAATGACTGAATTTTCATTTTTGGGTGAACTAACCCTTTAAAGATGCACTGAAAAGAGTCAAAACAACACCAACAGAAACTGCTCATTTTAAACGCGACTTTGTTTGGAATAACCATCAAATCAACTCAGACTAACTTCGGCTACAGTATGACTACAGAAAATGTATGTTATAACATTATAAAATGTGTTTTAATACACTCATTGTTTGTTCACAACTAGAAAATGCTCTTAAATCTCTTTTGTGTTTGAATTTGAACACTATAAAGTGAGGAGATGGTGTAATGTTTCCTCCAGAACACACTGCACGTGTGTCAAATTTTATTCCTGAACTGAAATATTACTGAAATAACTTTTACAGAGATATCAGCCTTTTCCCATTCAGTTAGATGGAGCTGTACTCGTGATTAATGGAAATAATTCGTTCAGATTCAACAATGACGCATCGTGTAATTTAACTCCGTAATGAAATAGTTTATTAAGTGCTCTTGACTGTAAAAGAGCAGCACGGACATCCTTCAAACGTCATCTTTTGAACACTGAACGTCAAACGGGGTTGGAATGACACGAGGGTGAGAGTAAATGATGACAGAATGATCATTTGTGTCAAACCGCTTATGCTCACGTTTAATGTGTCCGTTTCTTATTTGCCGGTGCGCCGTCACTCCCAGCAGTCGTCCATGAAGGGGAGGCGTCAGTCCAGAGTCGCATTTCATTACATGACACATTTAACCTCACCCACTTCAACTAAAACATACACAAGCCTTATTATGTGCTTAATATTCACTATCAGCTGAATAATTTTTAATGCAACTTATAGCTGAGTAGATGGATAACTCAATTATGCGCACATCCGTCACGGAGCCTGCCGAAGCCAGCGGAGATTGATGGGAAGGTGAGGCCGACGGCGTCTTTAGCATCAGATCCAGGCAACCGTCTCTCCTCCTCCACTGCTTCGCTCTTTATAGGTGAAGCATCATTACCCATGACGAGACTTTATTATGAGCGTCGCGTTTTGGCCACACTATTGTTTGGATGATGAATGCTGCTGCTGCAAGTTTCAGAGAGGAAATTAGTCGTCATTTGGGGAAAACACACAGCATTTCTCTAAGGGAGAACGAGGAACAATTAACGGTTTTGAAAAAAAAATTCAATGGGTTTCTATACAGAACTTCTTGACTCAATTTAAAAAAAAAAAAAGCTTAATGCCAAATAGGTTGTATATACAAGGAGAAATGTCTCGCGTGATTGCATTATATTAACATGCTGAATGGTTACTCATTTTTTTCTACTGATAAAGTATGTTTACAAACGGTTTAATTCATCAAATTTAATCAAATGGGAACCCCTAAAAGGTTCTGTATAGGGAGCGCCTTTGTGTGTAAAGCTGCCTTCATGAGCTATGGGAAATTTCCTGCTTCCCACTTTTGAAAGGATTCGTTCACTTCAGAACTACCTTTCCTGATAACTTCTAACTCTCCTCCATGTCATCCAAGACGTTTATGTCGTCCTATCTTCAGTGGAAAAGAAATGAAGGATTTTGAGGAAAACATTCCAGGATTTTTCTCCATTTAGTGGACTTCAATGGGGTTCAACGGGTTGAAGGTCCAAATGTCAGTTTCAGTGCAGCTTCAAAGATCTACATGATCCAGACGAGGAATAAGAGTCTGATCTAGAGAAACCATCGCACATTTTCGGAAGAAAATAATTTATATACTTTTTAACCACAAATGCTCATCTTGCACTGCTCTGTGATGCTCCACACATTACGTCATCATGTTGGAAAGGTCACGTGTGACGCAGGCGGAAGTACTGAACAAGTGTTTACAAAACGAACGTGCAAAGACCGAGTCAAACGCCTTTACAAAAAAATGGTAAAAGCAATGATGTTGGATGATTTTTGAAGTACCGCAGTACTTCCTCCTATGTCACGTGACCTTTCCAACATAATGACGTAATGTGTGGAGCATCAGAGCAGTGCAAGATGAGCATTTGTGGTTAAAAAGTATATAATGCTTATTTTATTTTTAGAAAATGTCCGATGGTTTCTCTAGATCTTATTCCTCTTATTCCTCGTCTGGATCATGTAGATCCTTTGAAGCTGCTCTGAAACTGACATTTGGACCTTCAACCCGTTGAACCCCATTGAAGTCCACTATATGGAGAACAATCCTGGAATGATTTCCTCAAAAACCTTCAGTTTCTTTTCCACTGAAGAAAGACAAACATCTTGGATGACGTGAGGGTGAGTAAATTATCAGGAAATTTTACCTCTGAAGCGAACTAATCCTTTAAACCGGGATTACGAGCTTGTCGCATTCAAGCTCTTTGTTGTCGGAAACAGGAATCACGGAGGTTTATTATTGCCAATTTATTGGGAAAGTTTTATTAAATCCAATATGATATTTAGCACCTGATTCATTGACAACCATATAAACACTGACTGCACTAATAGATAGTCATGTTGCTGACAATTCTGGAAATTCGGTCAAATACAGGCTGTTTTTACCATGTACAAAACATAAAATATGCTTCAACTGATTATAAATATATGTAAATATGCACTACTTTAACGTTTAAAGTTTATGGTCGGCCCAACTCGAGAAATTCACACGAGCTTTCAAGCGGTAAATACAATTTGAGGGCATTATTGTCCAATTTTCAACTAAGAAATTTGCATTTACGACAATTCAAGTCGTAGGCAACATAAGGCTGTACGATATTAGAAAAAAAAATCACATTGAGATATTTTGTTTGCCTGTTTTGCGATATGAACACATTTCGAAATGACTTGAAAAGCTCTATTTGAAAGGAATTACTCATTCTAGAATGATTGGGGTGACTTTGTCAGGGAGTGAATCTACATAAAAAAAGAAATATACTTTTTACTATGATGACTTTAAGTGTGACATTCTTTAAGGCCTGAAAGATTTGAGAAAAACTTGGATGTTCATACTCGAGTTTACTCTTTACAAGAACCAATTCAACAGCGTTTTTTTGTTTCTATTCTTTCGACTTGAGTTTTCACTGGCACACTGTTTCAGACCAGTTCAACATGACAATAGAATAATAATATTTATTAAGATTTTATTGTGATTATTATATAATACACAAAATAATACATATATTTTAATAATACCATTGTTCTGTAAAAAATTAGCAATAAAATACATGTTATTTTACTGCAAAATAACCATTCTAATAAGTAGGTCCTAATTTCTAAATGGTATACCATCAAGCTTTTATTTTAACAGGTATCCGGACAATAAGTAAATGTACTGCAGCTTTTACAGTATCATTTACACGCAGAAATGAAGCCGTTCTGAATCGTGCATGTAAATTATGCACTTCACTCTGAAACCGATAGCACGTATTTGCTTAAATATTAGCCTGCACATTTTGACATTCGCAATAATTCGCTATATCACTATATCAATTTATTTCAATATATAGCGCGGCCCTAATTAAGTCCTGCCATTTGGTGCAAATGGTGGAAATACTTGAAAATATTCAATTCAGGAGTTGTGTCACTCTGATGCGTTGCACTAATTGAAAACGTAGCGGCAATGTTGGCGAGGTCAACGGAAAGGAAACTCGCTGACCTTTTCAATATTTCACTGATATAACTCATATAAACAGAAGAGAGGTGGAGTAACGTCATCCTCCGGAGCACGTGATTGGCTGGATAAGAGAAGACAACAGGAAGCTGGACACGGGCGCTCCTCTGCTCCGAGAGCATTGCAAATGTCAAATGTAAATGTCAATTAAAAATTACAAGCAGCTCTGAAAGGTGGAGTCTGAAGGGTCTGACATTTTTTTTTTGACATGCCAAAGTTTATCTGACAAGGCAGCGCACAGACATGACAGCATGTGCCGTGTCACGTCTAAACACACAAACACACACACACACACACACACACGGGAGGATCATGCTGAAGACTGTAACGGAGCCGCTGAAGCGTGTCGCATCAGATCAGAAAAATAAAGTGATTCTCATGAGACCGTAACGGACAGAAGGATGTTTTTATGTTCACATTCACATAAAGCACATTCAGTTTGTCTTTACCAAGAGCTTCGAGAGTATTTCATGGTCACATGGTGTTAATATTAGTTCACCGAATACAGCAGGTCGGTTAACATCACACCTTATTTTTAAGTATTTATTATTTTTATCTAATGTGTCTGACAAAGAGTCATCATTGTATCACACACTAACACACAGTGATTTATTATTCTGAAGAGCTGCCGTGTGTGAAATACAGCGTGCCTCTTCAAGACTGGATAAAAATAAAAGAAGAAAACAAGGAAGAGAAAACACAATTGTGAAATCTATGAGCTATGCGAGACAAAACTGTGAAAATAAGTCTGAAAATAATTATTTTTGACTGAATTACTACAAAATTTGCAAAAGGAATGTTTGGAAATCAAAAACTGATATTTTCATCTGGCGCACTACACTAAAGCTAAAGATGTGTCTTAAAATGTGTCTGATGTATAAAAATTCAAAATAACATTTGCACAGAACTGTTTTACACAGCAAGATTATTAGCTCTGCGTTTAAAGGGTTAGTTCACTCAAAAATTAAAATTCTGTCATTAATTCATGTGGTTCTACACCCGTAAGACCTTCATTCATCTTCAGAACACAAATGAAGACATTTCTGATGAAATCTGAGAGGTTTTTTTAATCCTCCATAGAAAGCAATGTAATTATCACATTCAAAGTCGAGAAACGCAGTAAAACATTGATAAAACAGTTGAGGTGTCTGCAGTGGTTCAACCTTAATGTTATGAAGCGACAAGAATACAAACAAAAAAAGACTTTATTGAACAAATTCGTCTCTTCCTGTCATTCTCCTACACTGTTTGCGTTCTGCGCTTCCAGGTTCTACGTCAGGATGCCGGCTCAGTATTGGCCGACACTGTTGACATGAGCGGTCCAATGTATGACGCAGGAGACGGCCAGAACTGAAGCAGTGTTCAGACGCAGAACCTGTAAACGGTTCAGGAGAATGACAGGAAGAGACGAATTTGTTCAATAAAGTCTTTTTTTTTTTGTATTCTTGTCGCTTCATAACATTAAGGTTGAATCACTGCAGTTACTGTTTTAACAAGGTTTTAATACTTTTCTGGACCTTGAATGACAGTAATTACTTTCTATAAAGGATAAAAGTTTTTAAAAAACTCTCGGATTTCATCAAAAATATCTTAATTTGTGTTCTGAAGATGAACGAAGGTCTTAAGGCCCGTTCACACCAAGAACGATAACTATAAAGATAAAGCTCTGAATATTAAAGAATAGCACTGTCCACACCACAGCTGTAACAGAGGAACAATATCATTGGGTGATGTGGATATGTTTCCTTCAGCTTCATGTTTATTTAAACAGCTCTTTATATAATAGATTGCTTTACAGTAAGAAACATGAAAATCAGTGTCAGTGTCGCTTTTAATTAGAATTACAGCGTCAGTTTCTACTATAAAGCGGCTCTCTGGTGTGTTCATGTTTTTACTCGCGTCTGACCTCGATCGACTGAACAGGAGATTTACACCTGAAAGAAGGTGGAGCCTCAGAGACACACCCACCTATTGCATCATCACCACCAACCAATGGGAGTTCAGAGGCGTTTACTTTTCTGGATCACATTGACAAGCCGTTTTCAACTCCAAACGAACTTCGTCTCGGCCTGATTTTATTTGAAATGACATCACACCAGTTCATTCTTCAATTTCACTTGAACTACATACAGGAGTTACACTTACACTTTTTAAAACTGCACTTGTGTTTATGTTTAATATTTGTGCTTTGCACGATTTTATCAGTTCATCGATGTTAAATCATGTTTTCACCTTCAGTTTTAGCGTATAATATCTTTGCTGTCCAGTATGAACATGATAGTGTAGGATGAAAATATGCGAGTATTTAAATGAATCCGTGTCGCAGCCCATGTTCGGTGTGAAGTGAACATGTGATCTGACCTGTTACAGTAGCTCCAGAACTGCTCGTTCAGGTAAGCGTTATGGCTGTGGTCGTCTCCAAATGAAGCTTTGCTCTCGATCCAGTGAACGATATGACCATCGACAGCTGCGGAAGAGCACAACACCTTCATCTCAAGAGCAGGTTAGCAAGGTACGCTTACTATAAGCGGTTTTAAACAGAGAAAGGCACAAACACAAACTACTGAGAAGCCATTTTTAGTCTGCTTTGGTAAAAGGCCAGGTAACTGATTTGATGGGTGAGCAATACAAATGTAAATTTACAGTAAATGACATGAGCCGGATGCTTGTCACTGAGATATTGGTTTAAAACGGTCTTCAAGTAATCAGTAAGTGAGTAAAAAGCAACTAGTAGCAGATGATCAGAGCTCACCTATCGGCACCTCCAGGATGATGTCGGGGGTTTTGTCGTAGCCCTTGGCACGGAGCTGGTTCTCATCTGCATGGCAAAGACAAAGTTTTATTTTTGCGTCATGTTAGATTTCATGACAATTTGACCCTTTTTTTTTTTTGGTGACTGTCACACAAACTGCATTAGTTGTCTCGTTCAATGTAGTTTTTATCTCCACCAACGGCGGTCACACTGGTGTCACAAATCCTAAAGCTTTTTTTGACTTTATTCAACAATCCAACCAAAACTGTTGATCTGATATTGAGTTCATTGCTGTAAAAAAAACGAATTATTTGCACTTTACTTCTAGTTTTGTCCCACATCCTGTTACCGCATGATTTTTCCCTAAAATTGTGACACGCCGTAAGTGACATCACATGGACCCGTTCATTGCATTGTGGGACGACATCCAAATAAACCGATTTCATTTTCTCAATATTTACCTACACTAACGGCAACACTTCATGTTGGTTAACATTAGTATTAAGATGAAGTAATAAACAATACTTGTCTTTTATTAATCTTGGATGGTGTTAATCTCAACATTCACTTTATGCATTTTAGCATCAAAAGTTGTATTTTTTTAACATTAGTTAATTCAACAACATTTGTATTAAACATCAGCAACGCGGTAAGAATCTATGGCTCGTTGTTATCCTTGTTAATGCATAAATAAATGTTCACAAAGAGACCTTGAAAAATGCAAATTCACATAAATCTGGGCTTTATTTCTTAACTGTATTTAGTCAAGCCATAAGTTTTAGTCACAGAGATATCAAAAGTAAAATAAATGAAACTTCATAAAAATCAGCAGAAAATGTTTTCAGTTTTAAAGTTAAAGTTAAAGGAAAAGGTCACGCGTGATGTAGGAGGAAGAACCGATCCAGTGTTTACGAAGCAAAAATGCAAAGACTAAGTCAAACAGCCTTTACAAAAAAAGGTAAAATAACAATGTTGGACGATTTTGAAGTTGGAGGAGAAAATGAGATTTTCGCCCTACCGAAGTACTTCCTCATACGTCACGTGACCTTTCCAACGTGAAGCATGGCGGATCGCAGAGCAGCGCAAGACGAGCATTTGTGGTTAAAAAGTATATAATGTTTATTTTTGTATAAAATGTGCAATGGTTTCTCTAGATCAGACTCTTATTCCTCGTCTGGATCATGTAGAGTCTTTGAAGCTGCACTGAAACTGACATTTGGACCTTCAACCCGTTGAACCCCATTGAAGTCTATGGAGAAAAATCCGGGAATGTTTTCCTCAAAAACCTTGCAGAATAAAATAATTTCTTTCAAAAAAAAAAAAAAAAAAAAGATGTTAAATGCATCAAATCCTCATATCAGAATGATTTCTGAAGGATCATGTGACACTGAAGACTGGAGTAATGATGCTGAAAATTCAGGAAGAAATGACACTTTCCTATATATTCACATAGAAAACAGCTGTTTTAAACTGTAATAATTTAAAACTAAAAAAAAAAAAAATCCTAATTAAACTTTTGACTGTCTTTTAAAGTACATCAAGGTATTATTGCAAATGAAAATTATTCCTCGTGATGCTTCCTCTTTAAAAGAGCTCCCGAACAAACCAGCAGCAGCATCCGGTGAAGGCACAGATATGACCTCGGTCACCGTAAACAAAGCGTTCAAAGTCATCTGAACACAGGAAAGCCACAGACAGCGTCTGAAGCCGCTTCATCTGTTAAATGTTTGCTGGCACTGCACAAACGTCTCTTGCGTCTGGGGTGGTGATGGAGGGTGTGATATCAGTGGTAAGAGTGACCTCAGCCATTGTCCTTGAATCACCCGATTTCTCCATTAAATCACACCGAGCGGGTCATTCGGCCTCTCCGCGTCCAGTCAAGCTGAACCGCTATAGGGTGAGAGGGGGCGTTCAGGGCGAGGGTTTGGGTCTGATGACATGGTCACGGCGTGCAGATCATCTTTGTACATCAGCTTTGATGAGAATTAATGAGCTGTCTCAGCCGCTGCAGAGCTCACTTCCAATCCATTTATCAGGCCGCTGTGACCCAGCAGCCCAAACGGCCTGAGACGGGTCAGAACTCCTGCATTTCACACCTGAATCTGTCCACACGTGACACTGGGCACTCTGGACACATCGTACTAATAATGCACTGCTGCGCTTCTCTAACATTTTAACAAAATGTCAAAATCAAGTCATAAAAGTAATAAACTAAAAGTCTCAAGCAAGGAAAGAAAGCCTTACAGATTATATATGAGACAGAGTGAATGAAACACGGTAAAAAAAAAAGTTCAAATGCCAAAAAACCATAATCATCTACTTCAGGGGGTCAATATGTATGTTTTTTATTTTTATATACAGTAGTGTCCAAAAGTGATGAATATTGATAAAACCATCAAAATATGCTAAATATGAGGGAAGAACAAAACGCTAAACTTGGTCAAGGTATTTATCTGACAAAATTAATCGCAATTTAATCACATCAAATTTGGCAGAGAAATTACTTCCAAAAGCTACGCTGAAGTCATTATTGTGTAAATAATCAAAAAGTAGCTTCAGAGGGAAATATTTGATTCAGCATAGAATTTATTACACATACATTTTTGGACGATGAGGTTGAATAAATGATGATTGAATTTTATTTTTTGGATGAACTATAACTATTTATTTATTTATTTTAAATTATACTCTAAATAAGAAACTAAAACTGTCAGTAGGTGGCAGTAAATGTCTTAATGACTAAGTCACTGAGTCATTCATTCATTCGATTCGTTCAAGAGGTTGATTCATTCAGGAGTGAAGTAAATGATTCTCTTTATGAATCGTCTATTGCGGTGCTTCTCAAACTGTGGGCCCCCCGGTGGGCCGTAGCGGTATTGCAGGGGGGCAGTAGCTAGTCCAAATCAATATAATAAAATAATTAAAATATTCCAATTGTTCTAAAATTAGATTTTTTTGAAAGTATGTAAGGTTAGTGTTATGGATTTAAATATATTTGTAAAGAATGTTTAGTTCTCATAATTCACATGAAATTCTTACAAACTTGTTAATAAATGTATTTGTCGGTAAATGTCGGTAAACATTTTTTAACGGCGGGGTCGTGGAGCTTTTGCAATGTTTTTGGGGGGCCTTACCCCTCTTAAGTTTGGGAAGCTCTGATCTATTGAATCATTGGTTCACCAGACTCGATCAAAATATGGATTCAGAAATAAAATGCCGCTGCGTGTTGCTCGGAGATGAACTTTTGTCTTTATATTTTGAGCAAAACAGACAATATTGTGTCTGAAATAACATTATTAATATTAATGTCTGATTTACTGAACTGTTCTATGAAATCAGCATTTGCTCGTGTGATAAAGCTTAACTATATCATATGATATAAATATGAAACAAAAACTCATACAGGGGCATTTTTGGCCCCATATCTTGAATTGTAGGGACATTCTGCTCATTACAGGCTCCATCATGCAGTGAGCTGACATCATTTTCAACATCAACTGCATGAAACCTACGTAAGTCTAGGGAAGTGTGTTAATTTTAACTTATTTTTTATATACATACACGTGTGTGCAAGTCTGTACAAATTAAATAAAAACACACAAACAAAAGTGTAAAGAGGGACACAGATGCAGTAGAGGATCAAATGCTGGTTTTGTAGTTAAAGTGTGACAGCGAGAGGAGGAGGCTCACCTAGAAACGACAGGTTTCTCTCTCTGAGCTCGTCT
The DNA here is from genome assembly GCA_038088235.1 of Zacco platypus. Lineage (NCBI taxonomy): Eukaryota > Metazoa > Chordata > Actinopteri > Cypriniformes > Xenocyprididae > Zacco > Zacco platypus. The sequence continues at coordinate 2,019,823 of CM076069.1, read as the reverse complement.
CGTAGAATGTCTTCATGTTCCAGACCGATGGCACTGTGGGAACGTGGTTAAGGACATACTGCAAACAAACTTCACAAAACTCTTCATTTATGGCAGTCAGAAACAGGTTTAATTTGTGTGCTCTCGTCTCATTTCTCATGGGAATTGCAGTGAAAATGTGGACGGTCAACATTTACAAGCCCATTTCTAAATGTTACCTGTGCTCGGTTGCCATGGAAACACGTAGACAGTTAAGCGGGGTTGCTGTGGTAACAGAAGAATGTGTTTTTTGTTGTAATATCAGAGACGAATCTCTCTGACCTAAACATCATCAACACAGACACGGCACAGATCTGTCTGCAAAGCTCAACATCACAATGCCAGGTTGTTGCCAGTGGTTGCCAGGGTGTTGCTAGGCTGTTCTGAGTGGTTGCTATGATGTTGCTATAGGTAGTTGCTAGTGTGTTCACAGTGGTTTCCAAGGGTGTTCTGAGTGGTTGCCAAGGGATTGCTAGGCTGTTCTGTGAAGTTGTGAGGGTGTTTTGAGTAGTTGCCAGGGTGTTGCTAGGGTGATCTGAGTGGTTGCCAGGGTGCTCCTAGAGTGTTTTGAGTTGTTACCAGGGTGTTCCGAGTGACTGTTAGGAAGTTGCTAGGCTGTTCTGAGAGGTTGCTATGATGTTGCTATTGGTGGTTGCTAGTGTGTTCACAGTGGTTTCCAAGGGTGTTCTGAATGGTTGCTAAGGGATTACTAGGCTGTTCTGTAAAGTTGTCAGGGTGTATTGAGTAGTTGCCAGGATATTGCTAGGGTGTTCCAAGAGGTTGCCAGGGTGTTGCTAGGCTGTTCTGAGTGGTTGCTATGATGTTGCTATAGGTAGTTGCTAGTCTGTTCACAGTGGTTTCCAAGGGTGTTCTGAGTGGTTGCCAAGGGATTGCTAGGCTGTTCTGTGAAGTTGTCAGGGTGTATTGAGTAGTTGCCAGGATATTGCTGGGGTGTTCCAAGAGGTTGTCAGGGTGTTGCTAGGGTGATCTGAGTGGTTGCCAGGGTGCTCCTGGAGTGTTTTGAGTTGTTACCAGGGTGTTCAGAGTGATTGTTAGGAAGTTGCTAGGGTGTTCTGAGTGGTTGCCATGATGTTGCTATAGGTGGTTGCTAGTGTGTTCACATTGGTTCCCAAGGGTGTTCTGAGTGGTTGTCAGAGTTTTCTGAATGGTTGCTAAGGGATTGCTAGGCTGTTCTATGAAGTTGTCAGGGTGTTTTGAGTAGTTGCCAGGATATTGCTAGGGTGTTCCAAGAGGTTGTCAGGGTGTTGCTAGGGTGATCTGAGTGGTTGCCAGGGTGTTCCGAGTGATTGTTAGGAATTTGCTAGAGTGTTCTGAGTGGTTGCCAGGGTGTTGCCAGGCGGTTACTATGAGTGGTTGCTAGGCGTTTTCTTCCTGTCTGGTTAGAAAAGAGTGTCTGTGGGATTTTTTTCATGCTTCTTTTCTGGTCGAGCAGGTGAAAATGATGCGTCTGATCACTTAGTAACAAACACACATGATTTGAGGAGTCACTCGTGTCTGCAGCACAACCGCTGCACTTTTAACACTCAGAGCTAGAGGTTTCAGCACTCGTACTCGTCACGACTGACTCAACAAATACCAGAACTCAAACCGAATCTGTGAAAGGCAACAGTAGCATTTAAAACACATTCAGCCAAACATCAAACGGACAGACAGTCGTGTCTGAAATGTTCATGGTTTGACGGGAGTCTGTGGGGCATGTGTCACGATACGATGAACCCCCGCAGATGTACAGAGTGAATGAATGCTGACGCGTGAAAAGAGCTGGAGAGAGAGGGCGGGGAGACGGGGTCGAGTGACCATGGACAGACAAACACTGTGACCTTTCCCCCCTGACCACACACACACACACTAATGAGAGAAGTGTATGTGATCTACAGCAACACAAACCTCAAATTAGTGTCTTTGTTGCAAAACTTACTGAGCATTTTAAGGCATCACAAGCCGTATTCAGATCGGAGTAGTTTTCTAAACGAGTCTGAATGACGATTCGTATCTCTGACTCTCTGTGTTCATCAGAGAGATGGAAGTGTGTGGTTTTAGAGGTCATGTGGTTTGGTTGCATGCATCATATATGACTTTTACTATATTATTTCATTTTATTTTGAAATAAAAATCTTATTGAAATATACCTCACAACAGTGTTATTTAAATTATTTTTTTATTAAAAATTGTATTTAATTTTTACTAATTTCATTTTGTGCTTTTAAATAAATATTAGTATTTAGTTTTAATTTATATTTATTTTAATTTATTGCCAGTTAATAATTTTAGTGCAACTTAAAATTCCTTCAATTTCAATTTGCCAAGACAACATGTCTAATTTTCATTTAAAGTTTTTCAACTAATATTTATATTTTATTTGCGTTCAACTTTATTTCAATTGACAGAAATGTTTGAATAGTTTTGCACCACAACGACTGTAATTTCATTATCGCTTAAACAGAAACTTTGACTAGTTCAGAAAACCCCTTTAACAGATTAAAAAAAAACAGCCTGTAATAATTACAGTGTGACAAACACACTTTAAAGGGATAGTTCACCCAAAAATGAAGATTCTCATGATTTACTCGATCTTAAGTGTATGTGACTATCTTCTTTCAGACGAACACAATCAGAGATATATTTAACAATATCCTGTCTCTACAAAGCGAATGATGGGCCACATTTTCAAGCCCAAAAAAAAAGCATGCATCCATCATAAATATAATCCACACGGCTCCATGGGGTTAATAAAGGCCCTCTGAAGTGAAGTGATTCCTTTTTGTAAGAAAAACATCCACATTTAAAACTTTATTAACTATAATAATTAGCTTTCAGCAGATGACCATACGCATCGATTCGTGGCGAGAGTGACCTCTGACCCGACGCATGAGGAAGGAAGCTCAGAAGAGAGAGCAAAACAAAACACAGGTCACGAATTAGAAGTCTAAAACAAGAATGGGATGTCGATGTAAGAGAAGAGGAGCTTGAGTTTGTTGCCCAGCTTTATTTCTTTGACCCCCGAGAAGCGGCAAAGCTTACGATACTGATACTCCAACATCCTACACCGCGTCACGGGTTACTCTTGTGGCGCAAGTCGACTTGCGCAGTATGTGTTCGGTCTGCTGAAAGCTATTTATTTGAATTTATAAAGTTTTAAATATGGATATTCTTTCTTACAAAAACATCGCTTCGCTTCAGAACACCTTTATTAACCCCTGGAGTCGTATGGATTACTTTTTTTATGGATGGATGCATTATTTTTGTCTTCAAAACACGGCCCCCATTCACAACCATTATAAACCTTTGAGGACGGAAGATATTTTAAAATTTATCGTATATATGTTCGTCTGAACGAAGATAGTGTCATACACTTAGGATGGCTTGAGTGTGAGTAAATCATGGGACAATTTTCATATTTGGATGAACTTTTCCTGTAACCAAAGTGTGTTAATACCACAATAATACAGAATCACATTCGGACGGGACTGGATTTCTCAGACGATGGTTGAGTTAGCCAAAAACCACAGACTGACAGCATTAAAATCACAACGCACATCTGTGAAACTGAATTTCTCTAACACACTGACAGACTTGAGTGTCATGAAATCTGATTGACCGAATAGTAAACAATCAACAAAATCAAATCCAAAGTGCTAAAATCATCAGGATTCAGTCAGATTTGCTAAATAGAAAGTGTTGGAAGGGAAATAAATGTGTGGTGTGAAACTAAATCATTCTCACAGTGATGAAGATAAAATCTGGATGTGCTAAAATATAATCCTGCATGTGAGAGGAAATCACGCGCACACACAGGAAGTGAGGGAACACCGCATGATTCAGACAGTGAACACAGAGCTGCATATTGATCACACACACCTCAAGCGTAACTTTTATGTCAGGTGAAGCTCGGCACATCTCGTCCCTGTGAATAGCTCCTCGTCAATTTCAGGCTTAAAGTTTTATGGGAAGGATACTGTTTGATGCAGTCGACCAGCGGTCCATAACAGCAGTCATTTACTGTGCACTGAAAAGAGGGAAGAAATATTACAGTCAGGAGGGGACGAGCCCCTCAACATCCATTACAAACACCCATCATGCACTACAGCACCACCACACCTGACCTTATTAACAGGGCTGGGTAGGTTACTTTTAAAATGTGTTTCACTACAGATTACAAAATACATGCTTTAAACAGTAATTTGTAACGTATTTTGTTACATTACTCAGGTTTAGTATCTTAATCTAAATACTTTAGAATACTTTGGAATACTAATAAGTGTGAAACAAACACAAAAAGGTCATTGCAAGTTTTTATCTCACAATTCTGACTTTTTCCCTCAGAATTGTGTGATATAAAGTTGCAATTGTGAGTAATAAAGTCAGAATTATGAGATATAAACTGAAAATATTGAGAAAAGTCAAAATTATGAGAAATAAACTTGAAATATTGAGAAAAGTCAAAATTATGAGATATAAACTGAAAATATTGAGAAAAGTCAGAATTATGAGATATAAACTCGCAATATTGAGAAAAGTCAGAATTATGAGATATAAACTCACAATATTGAGAAAAGTCAGAATTATGAGATATAAACTGACAATATTGAGAAAAGTCAGAATTATGAGATATAAACTGACAATATTGAGAAAAGTCAGAATTATGAGATATAAACTGACAATATTGAGAAAAGTCAGAATTATGAGATATAAACTGACAATATTGAGAAAAGTCAGAATTATGAGATATAAACTCACAATATTGAGAAAAGTCAGAATTATGAGATATTGGAATACTAATAAGTGTGAAACAAACACAAAAAAGGTCATTGCAAGTTTATATCTCCCAATTCTGACTTTATAACTTGCAATTTTGAGTTTAAATCTCGCAATTCTGAGAAAAAGAAGTCAGAATTGTGAAATACAAACTCACAATTGTGAGGGAAAAAAACAAATTGTGAGAAAAAGTTGCAGTGAGTGAATTATAAAATGACTCACAAAACATGAAAACAGTGGAAAACATGAATCTTAACTCTTTTTCAGACTGTCAGAGTCAGAGAATCACCAATCGCTGTTTAAATGACATTAAAACTCAAAGTAATCACTTTGGTAATCTAAAACACTTTTCAGATGTAACTGTAATCTGATTACCACCCATTTAAAATGTAACTGTAATGAAATACAGTTACTCACATTTTGTATTTTAAATACGTAACTAAGTTACTTGCATTTCGTTACTCCCCAACCCTGATTATTAGCAGGTTTTTCAGGTTAGAGATTTTTCAGGTTAGGTTTCTTTGACCGCTAACTAAAGACTTTTAGTAGATTCCAGATAACATTAGGAACACCATAGAATGCAAAAGAAAATTCATCATTTAATTGTACACAAAGTCATTATTGTCAACTTTTAAATCTCATTCGTGCTCGCAGACGAGATCTGAACTCTTCGGCTGAAGGGAGGAGCAAAACTGGGCGAATAAAAGTTGGGTTTGTTACGCAAAAAAACTCTAACATGAACACTCAGAATTGAGTGAAACTTAGAAGCTTCTGATTGGCCATTGCGTTCACATGCTCAACAAACATGTCTGCGATTGGCTTGTAAGCAGGAGTGTACAGGACTGACCCGGTATTCACAGTTTTAAAATTTAAGTTTTGACTTGGTACTGAAGTATTGTTACTTTTGACAACACTAGTTAAGAGCAGAACATCTTGGTTTGTTTTCAACAGAAAGAAATTGATGAATGTTAGTACCTGCTCGACGTGCTTGGCTAACAGCAGGTCAGGAATTAAATACGGCTCGCGCAGCATGTTGTTGAGGACTTGTCTGGATGCTGCTGATGGAGAGAGAAGAGTGAGAAGCGTTAGACATTTTCAGATGAAAGGCAGAGGTTTGGTTTGGATGAGCTGCTCTATGTAGGATGAACATTTACTCCATTCATGCTGCACTAACATTATAAATCAACCCACAAGCCCCGGGATTGATTCCCTATTACTCCAACACAAAATCATATTCAGATTTAATGGATTGAATCATTGTGTGTCGTTCTAATGATATATGCATATGAGTAACACTGCTGCTCAAGAGTGGATCAAACACTGGCCAGGGCATGATGGGAAATATGAGGCCTTGTTCAGCTCAGACAGATGGTGATTTGAAATAATAGACACTTCAAAAGGTGATAATCATGTAGCATTTCATTTTATTCCCTAAAGTCAAGGTTTGTGCACAATAAACTGTCATCATTATGTTTTTCATGACTTCTGTGAATGTGTAAATGACCTGTTTTTATTGACAAACAAGACCAGACCTGATCAACATGATCGGTCCAACAATGAAGCTACCAATTTTAATAAACTAAACTACAGAAATGCTACATTCAATGCCATATTTGTTTCAAACACTTCATGCAGTAGATCAGTAGCCACTGAAATCTGTGGTTGAGGTCATTACAGATGAACCTTCGCAAAGCCCCGCCCCCTTTAGTTACTGTTGCCATGCGCTCTCACGCCACACATCATGTTCTCACGCAGTGAAAAATACAAAGAGGACACTGCCAATGTATGAAACAGTTATATATTTAAAATATTGTAATGTTTTAAAGAAGTTGAATCAATAAATAGTGTCTAGTGTGTGTTTAATGTGTGGTGACAGATCGCTGTAGCTCCTCGTGAAGCGATCATCTCTTCATACTAGTTCATTTATAGCATCAAATAAACATGAATGAACAACATAAGGAATGTTGTTTCAAGACGTGATTCAAGTTCACCAACGTTAATCTACTAACTCCTCTGACTGCTTTGACGGACAAAATGGCGTATTCGGGGTTATGATTGGTCAGATCGCCTGTCAATCAAACGGTTTGCAGACTATAAAGTCTATATCACAGAAATATTTCATTAGACAAAAAAGGGGGGTTTTGCAGCGAGGGGGGTTTTCCCCAAAGAACCTCTTCAGTGAACAGTTATTTAAAAAAAAAAAACATTTTAATAATCTTAAAAACATTTTTTTCAATGAAAAGTAAAGGCTCTTCATGTGACCAAAGACGCCTATAAGGAACCTTCGTTTAAGAATGTTTGAAGCCAGATTTAAAAGTGAGGTGTGTCATTTAATTCCCATTGGCATAACCAAATAAAATTGCAGGTTTTATCAGACACAGATTTATTTTACAGATGGGTTTATCAAACACTCCAACCCATCTAAAGAACTCCCTTCTTATGCAATGATGCAAATACTGTCTCTTTGTTTTTCAGAGTGTATTCTAGTAGTTGTCTGATTGTGTCTTCACGTGTAATGGTCTTAAAGTAGTAGTAGTAAACGAGTGAGAAGTAGTATAGTCCTACTTGAGATCAGGGCCGTAACCACCATAGACATTGAGGGGGACAAGTCACGCCCAATAACTGGAAATGGACAAATTTCTCCACACCGAATTGAAAATATGCTATCATTTAAACGATGTAACTGAATGTGACGAGACGGGAGATGTTTTTTTTTTGTTTTTTTTTACATTTTTGACCAACAAAAGACATAAAGGGTAGTCGTGGCCTAATGGTGAGGGAGTCGGGCTTGTAACCTGAAGGTTGTTGGTTCGATTCCCACGCCGACAGGAATTGAAAGTGGGGATTGTGAATGAACAGATACCACGACTAACCCCTAATTGCCTCGCTTGTAAGTCGCTTTGCATAAAAGCGTCTTCTAAATGACTAAATGTAAATAAAAGTTTGAATGCAAATAATATTTTATCGAAAAATATGCACACGAAGAGTTTAAATGGACTACTTCACAACTAGGCTAAAATTAGACCTATAATGTGTTTTAGCACTCTCATTTCTTCTTTATTCCCTCAAATCCCTTTTAATCATTTAATTTATTTATATTTAAATAAATTAAAAAAAATACAACAAGAAAAAAAACCATTGGTCCCCCCCCAATGTTTAAGACTCCTAACCCTAAAGTCGTGGTCACATTTATTGTTGCTCGGGGAAATTTTGAGGACAAAAGACACAGATTTGTGAATTTGCCATGCTGACTAACAGAACGCTGATTGGTTTGAAAGGGACTTCTATGCAAGCAGTGCCACGTTCTCGACAACGAACGTGAATCGACTGAATTTCGGTATAAGAGACGAGCTCCTCAGACTCCGGTGGTGTTACGGCGCTCATTACACACCCCTGTCATCGGGATACAGCTGCACGCAAACACACAACCCTCATCGGTTGCATCTCAGAGGTTTTCTCTCTCATTGTCGTAACATCAAAACCCTGCCAGAGAAGAACAAACGGTAGCTGTTATCTTTTTCATCCCCCTGCTGAAGGAGGACACGAGGAAGAGAGAACAAAGCCAAGTCAGCAGTCCTCTGCACCGGCGGCGCCTTGTTTTTCAGCTCATTTTTCTCCGAGATTGCTACCTTCACACGCAGATCCATACGGTGCTCCATCGCTCCGCTCGGCAATGAAGAGAGCTATATTTCCCCTTGAGTTAGGACACCTCATGACAAATGATAATGGATAATCAATAAAGCGGGAAATATGAGGCCGCAAACTTTATGAAGCTGGGAGACATATTACTCCCCAACAACACTCGTTTCCCTTAACAAAGTCACTACGCCGCTGCGCCTAATAATCTGAGGGAAAATCAAAGAAGCCGCAACCACATCAGCAATATTGGCAACTTATTCCACTTTAATGGCATTTTGATTGATTTTTTCCTCTTAATGGTACTTTTATAGATTTGATGCTGGTCCTGCAAAACAGTAGTGTGTAATAGAGCTCCCCGAAGGCAAGCAGCAGCCATTAAAGGCCTTGTCTTACCAGGACTCGTAATTGGAGGTTGACCACCATCGCATTTCACACATCACACAACACCACCTGCTTCAAATGGCCGCTCTGTCCGTCCATCCGTTCGTCCGTTTTCTGAGCGATGGGGTTAAGAACGGTCGTAAAAAGAGGGTGACCTTGCAGCTGACATTGTGGGGTTTCAGCCAAGCACTGACCTGATGAAAATGGAGGCCAGAGAGCTAATAAATCAGGCCACTTTTAAAATGAGTTTACTCTAACGCTCATTCATCACGGCCCGTAATGCCATTTGCAGCGGCGGATCCGCAGCGCGCGAACGGCGCAGTAAATAACAACGGAGCCGAAGATGCGCGCGTCGCCGCAGCCTCTGGCGTCAGCATACATTTATTAAAGACGCCTCCGCACGCACACGCAACACAACACTGTAAACACACAGCGAATTTAATGTAATTGTCCCGTGTCGACATAAATTCCGACTGAGGCGTCCTTATCAGAGGAGGAAAATATTAAAGAGGAAAGACGCCCGTCCGCCGGGAGTTGTTCGGGAGCAGAGAAGCGCTGTTTACCAAAAACACAGCCACCTCTAACAACCTCTGATGAAATGATGAATGGGCCGGCAGAAAGCCGCGCAACCTCGGCTCGCTCTCCGGCGGGATGAGCAAGCCATTATCAGACTCCAAAAAAGCGGACAGAAGCTCATCGATCGTCGTAAAAAAATAACGGATGACAATCGTTATCGCCCCTGACGCTGATGAGCTCCAGAGTTTGTTTATTAATTAAAAACCCTTCTTCTTATGGTTATAATCAAGACGCGCCCCTCCTCCCCGGCGTAAGCCACTGCCTCGCCAACGCCGTCGTACATCAAACTTCATGATGCGCGCGAGAGACGCTCGCTGATAATGCGCCCCTGCTAAAGCTGATTTTCCATGATGAATCTGGGAGCATATAAATTGGCTAATATCTAAAAACATTTACAGATACTAGAGGAATTGACTACTTGCGGGCCGTGATGGATGAGGCTGTTAGACGCCGGAGGACAGCTCCGCAAATCTCTGCGGCTGCCTAAAGCCCTCATTTGATTTTCATATTTACTTCTTTAAACCCATCCTCCTCTCTTCGGCACGCAGAGAAAACAAGAAAAGTGTCTCTCCTGTGCTTTTATTTCCTCCGCCTCTGGTGCGTTCACGAGCGGTGATGGTGGGGCTCCCAGCAGGGTTAGTGGGGCAGAACTGATCTGCCTTCGTCTGATTGTGTCTGATAGCAGGGCTGCAGCTCAGCCCTTTTCAGAGCTCTACAACTCCCTGCTCCACGCTAGTAATTAGTATACTTGTCAAGGCAACTGCTTACCTCACCCGCCTCCTACAGCTGCTAATGAAGAGCCTGGATCTCAGTATTCAAAAGCCAGAATCCTGCGGCCGCTGCACTTACCTTCGCTTCACATTAAGTGGCTTTAACTACTATGTACTAACAATTAATCATCTGATTCGGTGCGCTTATCGAGTACATGTGTGTTTTTACACTGTACTTCTATTTAAAAATACAAGCATGCTGTAATTAATTTCTGTAATTACACTGTTGACCCCTTAAACCCACCTTTAAACCAAACCTGTACTAAACGTGCCCGTATCCATCACACAAGTACGTTGTATTTAAACATTTTTATCAACATTTTTAGTCACCTAATATAAAGTGTGAGTCATTTAAATGTAAAAGACTGTAAAAACAGATTTATTTATATGAGTATATCAGATTTTTGTGGCAAAAAATTCTTGATTATGTACATTTGGGTTTTACGTTGCATCTTGTGTTGTTTAATTAATGTTTATTGTATTATTACCATGACAGTGTTTTGTATTTGTGAGACAGTTTGTGTCTGAGATTGTGAATCATGCATCTCCTTCACCACCTGTACAATTATGGTGGTTATGAGTATATTCCACATCCACAAAACAGCAGTAGAACGTATCATTAACATTATAAGTAATGACATTTTCCCTGTAATTTAAGTTAAGGCCCGCAAAACGTATATGTTGCTGCTGTACGACAGACTTCACAAATGTATTATTTTCCGTGCGCGAGTATCCGAGTACTCGTGACTTTTAAAATAGGCACAGATTTCTTTTTTTCTGATTGGTTATGGCTGCATTTCAGTCTGTACCTTGAGTTCTGATTGGTTAGTGCCATCCAGACGGAAAAACTGAAGTCAAACTAAGGCTTTGAAAGTGAATCACTCTTGATAATGAGTGCAAAAGTGCAAGACATGCAGCGCCAATCTGCCAAAAACTTCATAATGAAAAATCTATAGTAATAGAATGCTGTGAATTCTGTCATCCTGTGTTTTAGCATGTGGTTAAGGGAAGAACACATGTTTTTGCTGTATATCTAAATAATCTCATATTGTGTGTTTGGTTGAGTTAATTAACCCATGAGTAAAGCGCTTTGGTTACTGCCGCTCATTCAGTCTTCAGAAATGTTCAACATTATTGATTGGGTTATTAGAACCTGTGTGCCATATACCGTCCCATATAATTATTTATGATAAAAAAAAGTGTCTTCTCACGATATCAATGATATAGTGACGCGATGACATGTGGCGCGTTTACGTTCCCTAGAGCGCACAACAACAACACCTGTCTGAGAGTAAGAGCAACATCCGAAACCTCCGATGACGATTTAGTACCTAAAAAGGAGCTACTTCCACAATTAAGCACCAAAATGAGAGGCTTACTGCGCTAAAATGGTCAAATACATACAGAATTATGCCAAAATGTCAGTTTTAGAACGTTAAATAGTTGAGAAAGATGATTCCTGCTGCTGTCTGTCATGTTCATCAAAGAACAAAAGACAAAATCACTTTCTGCTCTTGACTGAATACGTTTTATAACTTTAAAGCTGAAATATGTAAAATTTAACCAAGTCTCCGGGATGTGTGCGGGAATAGCTGTCATCGACGTCATATCCGTGTCACCCTCGGTTTCTGCTTTCACTGCCGTAGAAATCATGACAACATGGACAAATGCGGAAATAGTAGCTGTAACTAGCTTGTTTCGCGCAGTCGTTATGGAACACAATTATTCTTTACTGTTTGTAGCTGCTTCTCTCAACAAAGTCCCAAACGTCAATCAAATGTCCCAAGAAGATAGTCTTAGGGTGCGTTCACACTTGTCACGTTTGGTTGGATTAAAACGAACCCTGGTGCGATTGCTCAGTTAGTACGGTTCATATGTGAACGCTCCCATCAGAACCCTGGTGCGGACCGAGACCGCTAAAAAAGACGGGTCTCGGTCCGCTTCCAAACGAACTCTGGTGCGGTTCGGTTGATATATGAACGCAACACGGACCAAAGACATGTGAACGAACCAAAAACAGGACGTGATGTCACAAGATGCGACGCTACAAGTCAGCTGATTTGACGACGAGGAAAGATCGGTGTATCCAAAATGAGTCGAGGGCAAACGTGGAGCAACGAGGAGGTGAAGTTTCTGTTTCTGCAAACAACGGAGGAAATCCTGCTGCTGTTTTGAATGTTTTGAACATTTTATGAGCTCTTCATGAGTTCTCAGCTGGTAAAAATAAAGCACATGTACACACATAAAATGATGGCGTTTAATCCAGAACACAGCGTTGTTTTGAATGTTCGGTAAGCGAGCTCCGTCGCCAAATATACGTCATAAAAGTCGACCAATCAGGTCGTGACCGCATCCCTATGCCTTTGGTAAATTTAGGTTCGCTGTTAAAAATGCCAGTGTGAACACTAAAAGGACCAGGACTATATGTTTTGTTTTTGTTTGTCCCATCATTCCACGCTCCTTCACAGCTATGCCATTGTTGTTGTTGTTTTGAATGTACGCCCTCTAGTGGCCAAAAATGTTACATATTGCACCTTTAATGGTAAGCATTAATCTGTATTTAATTTTTACAATGAAGACTACAGAAATTAAAATATTCTAATGTAAAATAGCACTGGATGTGTTTTTACATTTGATACTATAATTTCTGTAGTATTTCCTACCTAAATAAAAACCTACTTAACCTGAAAAACTTAAGTTTCATAGTCCTCTTTACTGCATTTATTTGAGCTGTTGTTTGCATTTATTTATTTTTTGTTATTTTATTACAAACTTTTTCGTTTTATTTTCATAAAAAACTTTGTGTTGAAGAAAAGCAGAGTTTTGTTTGCATATGCTGTCAATTATAGTTCTTAGAAAGAAAATCGGAATCGGCAAAACAAATTGTGCATCTCTATTAAAAAGCTCGACTCAAATAATGCTGCGTTATGACACTAGATTTACACTTCGAATGAGGTATTCTGTCATTAATGACAAGAACTCATTGGAAAAGGATGGAAAATGCAAAAAAATATGCATATGCATTATTAATAACTAGCAGTGTAGTTTTTCTCGTATTATCTTCATGCAGTATGGTTTAATTATGTGCATGTGGAACCCAAAACAGGGACCGGCCAACATCAACTCATCTAATATCCCAATACATGTTGGAGAAATGGAAAACACACGCTTACTTTAAAAAGATGCAGTTAAAACTCCCATTGCTTCTGTCAAGCGTCCACAGCATTAAATGAAATTAAAGATAATGTGAAATACGCTCATTTAGATAACGACGTCCAACCCAGAGCAACAAGACACCAAAGAGACTGGAGTAAAATGGCTAACTCGTAGCATTTCTGCAGCATTTGATGTGCTTTCTAGAAAAGTGGAGCGTTCAGAAGATCGCCTCCCAGCGCCCGCCGCCGTCTGGAGAAGACGAAGCATTGTAGACGCTGATATCATATGCGATATGTGCTGAAAATGCCCTGAACGTATTGATTTATTTACATGCGCATCCATCCGGCCCCTGCGCCACTGGAACGGTCTGGGAAAACACAGACACAACACTCACTAGAGAAAAGACTTCAGAAACAATTTCAAACTCTCTATTGATCCCGCTGAAGTGAGTGGATATATATTCAGCCTCCCAAAGGCACAATTTCTGTGTCTCTTAAATGCAAACAGGGAAGAAAGGAATGAAAGAAAATAAAAGATGGTGGTGCGCAAAGGCGAGGCGCTCGCTGGCTGAGAGGCCGCGTCTGGTGTATATGAGGCTATTGATCCGTGCACTGCGCTGGAAACACGGGAAAGAGTGGGGAATGATGGATGCGCTTGCCGACAGCGCTGGACAAACCTGTTAGCTAATGGCCAACAAAGACAATTATCCAGGCATTGTTTCATCAAAGAAACACATTACTAAAGTCTAATATTCACACAGGGAGATTCGGTAATTGAAGCGTGGAGCCCGTGTGCGCTGAGGTTCGTTGCCGCCGGCCCAGCGGGTCATTGGACGAGAAGACGGCGCGTCAAAATAGACGTCACTTTATTCGAATCTGAGCTGGGCTCACGCTGCTACACAGAACGGACGGACTGAGCCTCTGGAAAACCATCAGGAAGATGAAATATTACACAGAGAACATTCTTCTCACAGTGTGAACATTGAACCAAAAAACTTTGTCCTTTAATAATATATCATTTCTAAACACCCCGCCATGTATTATCACACATAATATATTATACATGCGCATTATATAAACGCCTCCAACAAAAAATGTTCCCACATCATTAGGCATTAAAATCTTCTTATTAAAGGATTAGTTTCCTGATCATTTACTCAAACCAATGGCATCCAAAATGGTACATTTTTTTACAAGGAGGTGAGTAAATTATCAGGACATTTTCATTCTGAAGTGAACTAATCCTTTCATTTGAATTTCTGTCTGATATTGTCACTGTTAACAGTGAATCTCATTACAACCAAGTTTGTTATAATTAACTAAAACCATAAAAAAAATTGTCATAAAATAACTAAAATAAAATATAAAAATAAATAAAATTCAACTAGTTACCAATGCAACATGTATCATTTTCATTTAGTTTAACTTTATGTTGTGAAAGAACTAAAACTGCAATTAATAAGAGCTAGACTTAAAATACATAAAAATGACAAAACAAAATTACTTTAAAATTAAAATGAAAAAGCAGGTGAATATAAAATAAAACTGACTTCAAAATATAGTTAAGACTATAAAAGTATGCAAATTTAAATTTGATCTTATTTTAGTTTATTTTAATGGTTCCTTGTTACAGCATAATTATACATTTAAGTACTGAGTAATATTAATTAACAACATGTACTTACTATAGGGTTAGGGGTAACACTTTATATTACAGTCATTGTTACATATGTTACTGCAGTAATAACTATAAATTATGCATAATTACATGCAACTAGCCCTGAACCAAACCCTCATCCTAACCCTATAGTAAGTACATGTAGTTAATTATTATTACTCAGTACTTAAATGTACACTGTAACACAGACACCTTAAAATAACGAGTAACCAGGTTAGTTAATTATGCATTTACTGTTATTACTGGAGTAAGTACATGTAACAAGGACACTAAAATATAAAGCGTTGCTGAATTGAACATTACTGCTAATTAAAAAACGCCTCCAGTTCAGAATTTGAGTCAGAATTGAAGAATTGAATGAGTGATTGTTGCTAACATGTCTGTTACATTCATAATCATGATCTGATTTTATTTGCAGTTAAAGACTGTATAACAGCTTCCATATTTGTTTTGTGTAAATAACTGCAGTTCACTAGTTTGACTACATGATCCGCTCCATGTTAATGATGTTCATATGAACAGAAACTAAAACTGGCGGCAGGTGTAGAGTGACATAATTGTGTGATTTTAATCTCATCATGAATGACTTCAGTAAAAATGGTGCAACTATATTATATTATATATACACAATTGACTCTTTGCAAACAGTTTGATTGACAGGCGATCTGACCAATCATAACCCAGAATCCGCCATTTTGTCCGTCAAAGCGGTCAGGGGAGTTAGTAGATTAACGTTGGTGAACTTGAATCACATCTTGAAACAACATTCCTTCTGATGTTCATTCATGTTTATTTGATGCTATAAATGAACTAGTATGAAGAGATGATCGCTTCACGAGGAGCTACAGCGATCTGTCACCACACATTAAACACACACTAGACGCTATTTAGTGATTCAACTGCTTTAAAACATTACAATATTTGAAATATGAAACTGTTTCATACGTTGTCAGTGTCCTCTTTGCTCCTCGATGTATTTTTCACTGCATGAGAACATGATGTGTGGCGTGAGAGCGGACAATAACTAAAGGGGGCGGGGCTTTGCAAACGGTCGATTGATTAAAAAGCATGTTCACACAATTGTTGGGTACAGTGTTGATGATGAATTCAAGAGTGGGTTAAGGAGTAAGAGTAGGGTCACTTATAGACGTCACTACGAATATTAATTACAGTTATTACATGTTGGTATTTTTCAAGTACAATGTAAAAATCATGTATGTACACTATAAGTGCATTGTATTCAATGATTAAATGTTACTTAATCTACTTAATACTTAAAATCTCAGGAACATTAGCATGTATTTCTCAGTCCATTGTGTTTTTTATTTACAATGTTTTCGTGCCTGATTTCAATGAGATGTGAGCTTCATTCGACTTTATCACACAGTGGTCTGAAGTCTTGTGGAGATGGTGTTGATTTATAATCAGAGGAGCGATATGTGCGGGAGGTCTGCAGGCTTCAGTTCTGCCTGGTTCTACACACCGCAGGAGCGTTTTGACAAGCGCTGGATAACAGCGCTCCAAAGTAATCACACGCTTGACTTTGACATACGACCGCGTGCATGCGCTGGAATCTCTCTCTTGATTAAATCCACGACACGTGCCTGTGACGCGCTGCGATTCTGTGCGTGTGCAGAGAGGAAGATGGCGGACGCTGTGTGAGCGTCAAAGGCCAACTTCTGCTGCTGAAAACACACTGAGCACAGAAACACTATTGTATCTGTTAGCATATGCATCTTTACGCTGCATTACAACAGTTTGACGACAGATTTCACTTGAAGCATTTAGAGACAAAACAGTCCATATTATTATGACCAACGCTTATAAGCCATAACGCAAAAATATTACACATATTGATATTGGCTAAAATGTCTCTATTGGTCTCCGCAAATACACCAGACATTAATATAGAAAAAAAAAATGTTATCAACCATATTGGTGCCCACAAATACATCTAAAATATATATATTTTCTTCTGCAGTGTTTCCTATGAACCGTCTAGACTCCAGCAGCCTGCCATACCAAAATTATTTCTTCTAACAATAACATAAAAGGTCACTAACATTGTTTTGCACCATTGCTTTGGCAAAGTATCTGTCAAATGAACTAAAGTCGACAGCGCGAAATGGCTTCGCGCCCTCATCAAATCAAGAAAGACTGCGATTGTAATTAAAGAAGTATATTAGTGCTAGTCATTGATTACATCGACTACGAAAATACGCCGATGTGCGTGAAATGCGTCGACGCGTCACACTGTTTACATTCATCTGGCGTAATGGCGGCTTCTGCTCCTGGGAACGGAGAAAGTTCCATTCTATCACAAAAACCTAGACCACGATTATCAAAAGTATGGGAATACTTTAAACAGAGGCCAAATAAAACGCTCCTTTGTTCCCTTTGCAGAACCGAAATGGCGAACCACCTGTGGAATTGGATCTCTGGCAAATTTTTGCGCGCGCAAGATCATATTTTGAGCGTGAAAAAGGGCATTTCGCGCGTGAACTGAGTTGAGGAGAAAATCTTCGTCTCGGAAATAAGAAAATATTTAGAGCGAACGAAAATCAGTTTTGCATTTCAAAGAAGTTTATTTGGATGTGCGCGGACGTTCTCTTTCGCACGTGCAAGAGTTGAGTTGCTCGCGCTCCTGATTCCCGCCCCGCGCGCTCGCTAAGCGCCGACCGCTCGCCTGCTCAACACAAACTAGCGTTACAATGTGCCAAAATTCCAGCCAATCAGAGATGAGGCTGCTAAATTATGAACAGACAGTGCAAGAGGAAAAACACACGGTTCAGGAGACGTTTGTTCAATTGAACACTATCAAAGTTCCTTTAAGACTGTATAGAAAGTCTTTGACACTCTTCATGTTAAAGTTCAAATGTCTTTCACTGGACGAACACACATAATGACTTATTTTTAATCAAAATCAAATCGTTTTGTTACATAATGGCGTGTCCCAGTGTTTCTACACCTCAATGAACTGCTAAATTAGTTCAACTTCTTACGTAAAAAAAGATCACTAGATTAATTTAAAAAAAAAATCTTAATAAAAATAATCGTTAGAGAAGCCGACTAATCGAAAAATAATCGTTATAGTAGTCGACTAAACGGAAAAATAATTGGTAAAGAAGTCGACTAACCGGGGAAAAAAATCATCGTTAGAGTAGCCGACTAATCGAAAAATAATCGTTATAGTAGTCGTCTAATCGAAAAATAATCGTTAGATTAGTTGACAGAAAAAAATAATCATTAGTTGCAGCTCTAAAGTATATGGTCTGTTTGTGCTGCATGTTTCAAAGAGAAGTGCTCACTCTACTCATGTGATCTGGTGTTTTCCATGTCTCAGAGCGGCTCAGTTCATAGTGAATGAACGCAGTGAACTTCATCTCTTCATGTGCCGTGAGTGTAGCGTGCATTTGGGAGCATAACAGCCACCAGTTACGCTTTATTTTTGGTAACACCAATAATAAAAAATAATTCAACAGAAAATGGCAAAACTTTACATGCTTTCTGCTATCACGTCAGTTCATTATAAGAAAATATCAGCTATAGATCAATACATAAATTCAGAAATACGTTGAATGTCTTTGGCATTATCGTGTGTTTTTCATGAGGACGAGGAGGCGTTCAGGTAGGAAAGGGTCAGAATAAATGAGGGGTTATAAATAACAGCATTGATCTAAACAGCAGTTAAGTGGTGGGTGGTCCGCACTCATGTGCCCTAGGTAGTGCTGTCTGTGTCTCATTAAGGAATAAACGCTTCTACTCACGGACTGAAGCCTCGCGCTCCTGCAGAAAACACTCAAGGATCACGCGGGCCAGGAGAGCCGGCGACAGGTCCACCTGACGGAGAGAAACATTAGGAAAGAGAGTCGTGAATACAGCTGTGCATTTCAGCAGTAACCGTCAAAACTTTCTTTAGTCTTGTGATCTGATGGCTAAAGTCAGCACACATCCATTACACATTGGTGTTCAATTACATTTTGACACCGTTTTTTTGCTTCAGTGTCATTTATGACAATATTCAGTATTTTAAACAAAAGAATCGTTGGTAACACTTTACAATAAGGTTCATTAGTTAAACATTAGTTAATGTATTAACTAACATGAACTAATCATGAGCAATACATTAGTTACTGTTTTTACTAATCTTCGTTAACGTTAGTTAATGAAAACACAGTTGTTCATTGTTTGTTCATGTTAGTTCACAGTGCATTAACTAATGTTAACAAGATTTTAATAATGTATTAGTAAATGTTGAAATTAACATTAACAAAGATTAAAAAATGTTGTATAAGTGCAGTTCATTATTAGTTCATATTAACTAATGTTGTTAACTAATGTTAACTAATGAACCTTATTGTAAAGTGTTACTGAATCGTTTGTACAAGACATGTTTTTTTGGACGTGTATTAAAAAAATTCTCAATTTCGTACACAAATTATTGTCAATGTACAGCTAAAGTATTAACTTAAAGAACCACAAATCAAGTCCCAGATGAGCTAGAGTTACTGCTTAACTGATTTTCTCAATTTCATTTATATTTGATTTCGAAAACATTAATTTTACTCCTTAAAATAATTTAGACATTGCTGTAAAATAAAACCACTCAGAGTCAGAGGTTCACCTACTTTCAGTAACAACAACAACAAAAATTCGCTCGTTTTTAACAGTTTAAAGCCCCACTTATTGATGGAAACTAACGTAACGGCAGTGAGTTGGAGAAGATTCATGTCTGAACATGAAATCAAGAGTTTTATGTGCATTTTACTATAACATAATTAAACAAAATACATTACTGTTGTTAGTTTATAGCTCGGATGTGACGGGACAACCAATTCGTAACATCGGGACAGTATTGTAAGAGTTAATAGATAAAGTTTCCTTTTAAACGAAGCTCTCTCAAGGTTAAACAGTCTCGATCTCAATGTTCTGGAGCAGTGACTCAGTATTCACGCGTTGAGAGGTACTTTAAGATACGCAAGACCTCAATCCAAAAGTCACTGAAAAGCGGAGAAACTTCAGGGAGAGAAAGCCTCTAAAAATGCAAAAACAAGATGAGAATCGCACTATAAGTTATAGCAAGGCCTAAAAGCATACTGGAATGAAAGTGAAGGCCTGATGGCGGAGCAGCTCTTTGAAGAGCCGGAGCTCAGATCACACCTACGGCTCGCGTTCAGAAAGACCTGCCGTCTCCAGCTCGACTTCTGCACACTATATTAAACAACTCACCGCGTTCTGTTCAATAACAAGCTGCAGGAAACACCAAATGCACAAATGCAGTGAACAGATTTGCACACCTGTTTCTGTCCAGCAGGTGAAAATGGTGCGTCTGATCAGTTTGTAAAGTTACACTCTCAACTTCAACACTTAGTACTAAAGGTCTAACTAGTCTCAAATGACTTACACTAATTAGTTTGTCTTCAATGTCATTTGTATGGGGCTGAGAAACATTTTGGAAATGACTTATTTCATTGAAATTATCAACACTTCTACATCACTGCCTGTTTAGCCACGCCCACCGAATCACGCATGACATGAAGTAGCTAGCAGAGATGCTAACGCTGGGTAACTAGAGCTAGCAAGCAATAAAGATGGCTTCAGGGAAGGGAAGATGTGAATGTCTAAATTAAGCATTATTTATTTGTATTCGGTGCATTTCACTGTGGATTATTTGGTAAATTTGCGAACAGACTTTTACGATATGGACTGGACAGTACATCATGTGAGTAACTGTGTTCATTGTAATGCCTGATCTGATATGATTCATGTACAGTCAGATGATCTTTGTCTGTGTGTCAATGAATCAAACCAGTGACTAAACGCTCAACTTCACCTTGTTTCTCAGTAAAATGAAAATAATCTGTTATTTAAAATGTGCTTAAATTATATATAGAAAGCAATCAAAGAACGCTCCCTTTACAATCGCTGGAGCTGTCAATCAAACAGTGCGAGTTTATCAGTAAAACTCCCGTTTTATTCAACGAATCTCTTCTTTACATCATGTTTGTGCTGTTAGTAATGATGAAATCATTCGTTTGTGTGCAGAAATTGAGTTGTGATGACGAGATCACGGCTTTCATGAGCTCAACAACATGTCTGTGATCGACTACAATGATCATCACTGCAACCTTTCATGCCACCATCTCAATATAATGCAGCACTTTTCACGATTAGTTAACCTTGAGAGCTGTAATAGTAAAAACGTGCTAAAAGTTTGAGAGATTAATATTTGACTATTTCAAATAGAATGATGTCAGCCAATCACAGCAGTGGGCGTGTACACTGAAGTCAGACAGCAGACACGCCCCTTAAAACAGCGCTCAAATCAGAGGAATAAAATCAGGGTAGGAAAATTGCCTTTTATTTCTAAATGATGGCCATTTTTGATGTAAAAATCATTGTAACATTATAAGTGGAAACATTATAAAACAATAAAGTTCATGACCCCTTTAAAATGTTCTTCGCACCAAAAAAAGAGATGTATTAAGAACCCATCACTGAAAGGTTCTTTGAGGAACCAAAAATGCTTCTTCTATAGCATTACTGTGAAAACCCCTTATGAAACCTTTCTTTTTAAGAGTGTAGACTGACTTTCCATGAAGCTACACTGCAGAAAAATTGGAGTAGAAACTATTTTCACTCAAACATTGCTAGTAAAGTTCACAATTACTTACAAAAAATATGAAATCACTGCCCTGTAGTGACTCATAGAGCCATAAATGCTTAAAAAAAACACTCCTTTTCTAATTTTTTTGTATTTTTAGAAATGTCAGGTAACATTTAATTAAACATGAAATCTTGAAGTAGAAAACCTGAAATAGTATGTTCTTGTAAAACATACTCTAACGGTTAACTACTAGTTAACTACTTTAACATGAACTAAGAATGAACAATGCTTCTTCAGCATTTATTAATTTTAGTGCATGTTAATTTCAACTTTTACTCATTTACTAATACATTATTAAAATTCAAGAGTTGCATTTGTTGACATTAGTTGATGCACTGTGAAATAACGAACAAACAATGAACAACAGTGTTCTTATTAACAAAGATTAATAAATACTGTAACAAATGTATTGCTCATTGTTATTCATGTTAATTAATACATTAACTAATGTTAACTTAAGGATCTATTTCTTAACATTAGTTAACTGCAGATCAACTAACGATGAAAAATAATAATTCTACAGCATTCATCTGAAGTTAACCCTTATGTGCTGTTCAGGATGTTTTCATCCACTATGGGGAATTTTTGAGTCTTAATTTGGCCGTAACTTTCTCCGTGTTTCAGCAAATGGAATGATTTTTGGTGACAAATCTTATTTTGACACATATTTTGGGAAAATGCTTTGAAAATTTTCAAAAACTCAACAGTACTCTGTGGGCAAATTCACGACCCTTTCGTTCAGCCACGATTTGAACGGCTTTAAAAATGTATCAGATAAATATTTTTTTCAAATTTTTTTGCTTAAATCTATTAATCAACCTCAGTCCTGATCAAAACTACTAAATTAAAAAAAAAAAAAAAATCAGGATTTTAACTCTTTAATTGCCAAATTCATAAATGATTTGGGGAAAAAACGTGTCAAAGATTAGAAACAACATTGGCTTTGATGCGTTGTTAGTTTTTGTGCAGCATCAGATTTTAACGTTTTAAAGAGTTAAAATCCTGATTTTTTTTTTTTTTTTTTAAATTTAGTAGTTTTGATCAGGACTGAGGTTGATTAATAGATTTAAGCAAAAAAATTTGAAAAAAATATTTATCTGATACATTTTTAAAGCAGTCAAAATCGTGGCTGTTTTCAGCCACGAACATAATGAAAGGGTCGTGAATTTGAACAATACACAAGGGTTAATATTAACATTCACTAACACATTACTAAAATTAAAATGTGTATATGTTAATATTACTAAACGGGCCTGAGCTGACATGAACAATGAAGAGATGTATTTTTATCAACTAACTACTGTTAAAAAATATAACAAATAAATGCTTACAGTTGACTAATTTTAGTTAATGCATTAAATAACATTTACTAATGAGCTCTCATAGTAAAGCGCCACCAAATACTCCAATAATCTTTGATAAAATCATTTTTTAAGCAGAAGAAATCACGATTGACTCTGAACACAACACACCGATGGACGTCTGCAGTGATGATGACAGTAAGAGACAGAATTCATCATCGGTCTCTCTGAACCACACAAACTTCACGTGTGAATCAGCTGGACGAGGACAGACACTGAATGATGACGTCTGCGTGAGGTTCCCCTGCCTCGTTCAGGTGCTCGTTCTCGTCGTTTTCAAATTAATCATGAGTGGATCTCTCATCTGAAATGTGTGAGTAACGTTTACGAAGCTCCGGTCGCATTCATCACTCTTTAATCATGCCGGGACAGACGCTGGGATCAGTCTGCAGGATTTGAGCTGATTCAGTCGTGTTTGTGCGTGAGATGATCGTGGACAGGCGACGGGCTCACAGGCACGGTAATAACTCTCATCAGTTGTTATAATGTAGCTCCGTTGGCGATATATATTGTGCCATAAAGCACTATGACTATAGCAATTAGCAGAGAGCGGCGCAGCGTGAGAGCGCGGCGTAAATGTGAAGTGGCGCATTAAACTGAGTCATGGGACACTTATGAGGAAGACCGTTCAAATCCTTCAACAGCAAACTGATTCACAATCACTCTGAACTCAATCAAGGATCGGACTGTGTCGGTAATTATGACACTCGTTCACAACTTCAGCAGACTGTGAGTGATCCTGGACACTAGGGCTGGACATTAGCTATGTTTTTATGCGCCTTTTTGAAGTATCGCAACAGAAATGAGTGATGGAAATGGACAATTTCTGGGGGAAAAAAAACCTGAATTTGCAAAATTGGTGGTTTTTGATTTGTGCGAAAAAGCATTAACGCGAACAATGGGAGATGGAAACATTTGCTGAATAAATTCTGACGCAGCAAACGTTAAACCCAAGTGACTAATCACCTGTTTCCTCTGATAAATTTATGTTTGATTCTATTATAATTGTGGATGTACTGGAACTTGTTGCATGTGTGTATGCAATGCATTTTCCCTTTGGTGCTTGTAGTTGAAAGACAAGAGTCATGTGTTACACTTTATTTTAAGGTATTACAGTGTAATTATACATTTAAGTACTATAGGGTTAGGATGAGGGTTCGGTTTAGGGTTAAAAACTAATTCTCACCTAATTCGCATTCGTTTTTCTTTTCTTTTTTTAGCAAACTTTGAAATAATATGCTTCATGTTTAGATGGAAACCCAGCTACTGACAAAAAATTCGTGATTTCGATTCACAAGCTTGCGGTTCGGTTCAGGTTTCGATATGCGACCCTGGAGCACAAAAGCAGTCACAAGTCGCACGGGTTTATTTGTAGCAATAATCAACAATACATTGTATGAGTCAAAATTATCGGTTTTTCTTTTATGCCAAAAATCATGAGGATATCAAATAAAGATCATGTTCCATGAAGATATTTTGTAAACTTCATACAGTAAATATATCAAAAATTAATTGAGAGTAGATATGCATTGCTACGGACTTAATTTGTACAACTGTGAAGGCAATTTTCTCAATATTTTGATTTTTTGCACCCTCAGATTTTCAAATAGTTGCGTCTCGGCCAAATATTGTCCTATCCTAACAAACCAAAGCTGATTTATTCAACTTTCAGACATTTCAAAGAAATTGACCACTATTTTTGTGGTTCAGGGTCATATCTGATATCGACTCGCTTGGATAAATACAAAGTAAATATGAACTTTTCTCAAAGAAAACAATCTCTCTGAACTGATGCTGTAAACGATACAGGAACGCTGTATCACTGTAATATCACACAACTTTTCATCCATGTTTTTCAGTTGTGCAGCAAAAAAAATAAAAGGAATTCAGTTTTTATTTGATTACATTTTAAAAGATTAATTAAGTTGTATGCACTCACTATAATAAATTCATAATAATTATATAACACAGGATCCAGGATTTTTAAATGGAAAAAAATGAAACAGTTTTAATAGAGCCCTAAGTATGATGTTTCTTGCAGTGATAAATGAAAGCCATATTTCCCATGAGATGTGTGTGAGTAAACGGCGCTGTCCGACCCAGAGAGGTGATGATGAGGGTGTGAGAGGATCAACCGGTCAGTGTAACTGTGGCATCATTCACTGCAGTTCACCGAGATCTCAGCGCTTCACTCCACTCAAACACTTAATGACGGTCTGAAGTAAGAGAGCGCTTCGATATGTAAACAGCGAGATATGAACCACTGACCTCCGTGTCAATAACACACTGCAGGCGCATTTATGAACGTCACTTATGATAATGACACCAAACTATTTTTCCATGAAGGATAATTGCACGAAATCATTGGTTAATAGGCAGAACCATTAGTCCAATTTTTATAAGTACTAACAGACTGGGAAAACTCCAAATGAATCTTTTGGGTTAATTATGTTTGTGCAAAACTCGAACTCCAAAAAAATAATAAAGAAGTAGGGAAGGCGATGCGGAGGTGAAGTCATTACCTCGTTGGCGAGCTCCAGCAGAAGCGGGGCCGCAGGACGAGTCTTGGCTTCGCTGCGGTACCTTCATTACAACAAAGAACAACAATGGAGAAGAAAGTCAACAAATGGGAAGAGATGACAACAAGAGCAGACCAGCCAGGACATGTCAGCGTCCCTGATGGATTCAGCCTGTACCCAAACCAGACGAGGCCCTTCATTAACCTGAAACCACAAAACCCTCACAGACCCTCCACACATCAGACGGCGCTCAGAGTAATAGTTAACAAGAAACATAACGCAGGCTTTCGATGGATACCAGCATGTTTGTCAAAGTCAGATCTATTAGAAAAACAAACAGCATGGTTGCATTGTCTACACCACCAGACAAAGGTTTAGACAAGTGATATAAATGCGTCCGCGTCAATTACTGAAGCTATTTTTGTAGACAAGCACACTTTGGTAACACTTTACAATAAGAGACTATTTAGTTAGCAGTTACTAATGCATTAACTAACATTGAGCAAAACATTTGTTGCAGGATCTTTGTTAATGTTTTGATTTGATTAATTTATTAGTAAATGATAAAATTAATATCATCTAAAATTAGTAAATGCTTTAGAATTATAAAATTAACAACTGACCCTGCGCAAAGCCCCGCCCCCTTTAGTTACTGTTGCTATGTCCGCTCTCATGCCACACATCATGTTCTCACGCAGTGAAAAATACAAAGAGGACACTGACAACGTATGAAACAGTTTCATATTTCAAATATTGTAATGTTTTACAGAAGTTGAATCAATAAATAGCGTCTAGTGTGTGTTTAATGTGTGGTGACAGATCGCTGTAGCTCCTCGTGAAGCGATCATCTCTTCATACTAGTTCATTTATAGCATCAAATAAACATGAATGAACATCAGAAGGAATGTTGTTTCAAGCGCGGAAAGACGTGATTCAAGTTCACCAACGTTAATCTACTAACTCCCCTGACTGCTTTGACGGACAAAATGGCGGATCCGGGGTTATGATTGGTCAGATCGCCTGTCAATCAAACTGCCGGCGAAGGGTCAATTAGGGCATTTAAGAAGCTTTTATAAATGTTCACTAGCAAAAAAACCTAACTAGCGTAATGTATTGTAAATAAAAAACAAAACAATGGCACTGACATATCAGTAAAACGGCTCAAACATGCGTTTTAGTCTAAGACTAGCTTAAGCCTCGTCTGTGAAACCGGGGGACAGACTATGGCTCCATCAGTAATTTCACAATGAAAAGGGTATTTTTCAGTTATTGAAATGCCTTATTTTCAAAATGTCACTTTAGTCAATTAATTGCTATTTAATACATTTCACTGTCTTTTGCTGTGTGTTTTCGTGTGTGTTTTTTTTTTTTTTCCAAAAACCAGTCCAAGTCTTTGGACAACAAGACAGTAAAACGTCCATTTCTGTCAGTTTTACAGCATCAAATCCTGCTACTCATGAAATCCCGTCATCGTCACTGTAACGATGGACAAACTTACAGCTCGGAAATTGAAAGCGGCTCATATGCACACGTTATTCGTCTTGAAATCATTATTCGATTCAGGTCTTCCGATTGGTTCTTCTGTGGACTTGGAGGCTTTTGCTGACAAAGGGAAGAGGCGTTTAGCGCCGACGCTGGGATTTAGTGGATTGAGGTGGCGTTTAGCGGCTTTTGCATTCATATATTTATTTACTTATACATCAAAATGAACGAGTTGCAGCAGATAATAAATGAAGGACAAGCGTCATCAACACATGTTCTTCCCCTACTAGAGTTTACAGCATCCCATGATGCACTTGATGAAAGCAGAGCTGCGATCTACACAAAGAAGAGTTTTTCATTTGTGTATGTTACGATTGCTACATCATTCGCAGATTTCCATTTGTCTTGTTTCAGTGTTTTCAACACCACTGCACTTAAAGTATTGAAAAATAGTCGTAATAAACTAGAGTAATGTAAATGATTTCACACTCTTTTTAATTTTTTTGATAAAATGCCATCAGGAAAGCACTATCGGGAACTGAGAGCAACAAACGCCATTCTTTGTCCCACATGTCAACTAGTTTATTGAATAATTGTAGACATTAGTGCTTTATTATATATTTTTGTATTGTATTAACCAGTATGTGTTTGTTATCGCCAGGACAATCACCCTGAGAATGGATATTGAAGATTCAAGAAGGAATGAGTGGGTGTGTGTGAGCGTGTGTACATATAATACTGTGCAAAAATCTTAGACACGTTAGTATTTTATAAAAATAAAAATTTTAAAAGCGGTTTAGTCATTTATATCTTTTGCTGTAGTGTGAGTGGGGAATATCAGTTTACATTTCCAAACTTTGCTCTTGCTATTAATTGTAATAATCCAGTGAGATTTCTGTCTGCACAAGGACTCTGACAACAGCCGGCATGATCTGATCTCAACATCCTCGAGTCTGTCGGAAGAAACAGAAAAAACTGAGACGGACTAAATCCAGAAGAACTGCGGCAACATCTCCAAGACGCTTGAAGAAAGCGACCAAATCTACAGTTCTGTCGATAGTTTTAGGCACTGTACAGTGAGGTTGCTTTGAAAAATAATGTCATAAATAGAATTTAATTAATAAATCAAATCTATTAGCTAAATCAAATCAATATTTGGTGTGACCACTCTTTTGTCCCAGGTACACTTGCACAGTTTTTCAGGTAGATTTGCAGGCCAGTTTCTTCAAACGTCTTGGAGACGTTGCCGCAGTTCTTCTGGATTTAGTCAGTCTCAGTTTTTTCTGTCCCTTCCGACAGACTCAGTGATGTTGAGATCAGATCATACCGCTGTTGTCAAAGTCCTTGTACATGGGTCAATGATGTGATGGGTCATTTTTTGTCCAATGACCTTAGTAATAATAAAAAACAAAAATATGAGCACTTCCTGTGTCTATTTGCCAATTCATGAAGAATCGCTTGTTTGTATTCCTCACTTGTAAGTCGCTTTGGATAAAAGCGTCTGCTAAATGACTAAATGTAAATGTAAATGTAACTAGATCTCTTTAATTGAATCTAAAAGGTTTTAATTATATTGTGCTACATATAAATGTACTTTAAAGATTTTGTAGTGTGAAAAGATCATTTGGTTTAACTGTGCAAAGCCCAATACAGCTATTTCATTTGTGATTACAATATCTTAAAATGTAATAAATGTATATATATTTTTTTTTATTCTGGCATGATTTTATAACATTATAAATCAACATAGTGCAAAATGGTATTAAAATTATCGTTGCTTTGTTATGAGAAATATTGTCCGGAAAAATGAAATTCACTGATGTCATTCGGAGTAACCAATATAAAGGGACCATTTTGCATCAAGTCATGCGGTTAATATCATGTGACAGGATGTGACATCATTCAGACACCTGCAAAGGACTGACCACACGGTCATGAAGCAAACTAACTAACTCGCTTTTAACCATTTGAGAAATTCATGTTTTCACTTGTTCATACGCATGAAACATCAGGTCATTCGGTACAACCACTATAAAACATGGAAAATGTTGTAATATTTTAAAAACTTGTACTAAATATAAAATGTTTGATTGTCCTTTTGCTAGCTAGATAGCCTGTTAGCATTGTTTGAAAATATCGTCATTCGGTATAATCAAAAGTGTCATTCGGTAAAACCGTCTTTTTTGATGACAAACGTAGTCCATCTTGTCAAAAAAAAAAAAAATGCATTATAAAACACAATCTTAAACACTTAATAAAATTTCAAAAGTAATTATATCTCCATTATGGTTTTTTTTACACTTTTTATCAAAATATTCCTAAAAAAATTTATATTTTTTCATCAATGACCCACAAACACAAAATTATTAATTATAATTAATGCCAGGAAGAATGCATTTTTAAGATGCCACATCAATTTAAAAATGCGTTTGGAGTGACGCATGTGTGATGTTTCTTACCTCTGATAATATCCACTGACCACGTCAGGAGCGTGATGTCTCACAACGCTGCGCTTCATTCTCTTCTGAAACAAACAGCACATTGTCGCGCAACTATTATATACATCATGTAAAATAACACCACACTCTGTATTTATTAATCGGTCACTGTGCTGGGAGGCACAACTGTATATAGTGTGTGTGTGTGTGTGTGTGTGCGTGCGTGTGTGTGTGTGAGTGAGAGAGAGAGATTATATAAACATTTTATTTTAACGTTTAACTACCATGGTGGATATATCAGTGGGCAGGACTACTTGATGTTATTTACATGTAAGAGCAACAAAGAAACATTGAAAACGCATCTTTTTCTCTCCGTTTTTGCCTTCCGTCCGCACCGAGACAGCCTTCTTCTCAAGGAAAACTGAACATTGAAAACGCTCTCCAAAATGGACAAATTTGAAAACGCAGTTTTCGCGTTGTAGTGTGGATGGTGAAAACGGAGGTATTTGAAAACGATGATGCATGTTTAGTCATGTGACGCTATAGTTATACCAGCATTGATATTTACATTAACAGCATTGTTCAAGATAAATGCTCCTTTGTAGAATCTTTGTATTACTTTCCTGCGTGGCAAAACATGATGACAGTTGCGTTTTAAAGGTTTGCGTTTTGAGCGCGGCCAAGAGTGAGAGATGTGATATTATGCTAATAAAATAATCGTGCCATAAGAATAGAGTGAGAACTTTATTATATCTGCTCGCTCTGCATCCGCTCGTGAGTTTTAATATGTTTTGCACATGTGCAGTGAGGTGATTTCAGATGTTTCAGTGTGGATGAGGAGCGTTTTAGAATGAAAACAGTCTCTGGATTAATGTAGACGTAGATGGACCGCTTCGAGTCTTTAGTTTTCAACTCAAATGTTTAATATAGTGATTCAGCTCTTACACTGATTCAGACTGATTCATTAATTGGAAATGAATCATCTGGTATTTGATTCGAGTTATAAAAACAAGCATTAACATGATTATTCAATTAAAAAAACATTTTGTTGTCGCCAAGTTTGAATTTTTTTAAATAAATTAACCCTTTTTGCTCCAAAGACACATTAAATTGATCAAAAGTGACTAAAGATATTTCTAACGTTACAAAAGATTCACTTCAAATATTTTTTTGAACTTTCTATTCATCAAAGAATACTGAAAAATAAACTGTATCATGTTTTCCACACTGTTTAACACCGATAATAATCAAATGTATATCAGAATGATTTCTGAAGGATCACGTGACTGAAGACTGGAGTAATGATGCTGAAGATTCAGCTGGAATAAATTAGCTATTTTACATTGTAATATTTCACCGTTTTTAAACACATTTTTGATCAAATAAATGCAGACAGCAAAAATAACGATACTGCATTACCGGAACATAAAACGACCCCTACTTCGACCCTTTAGCCGCGCTAGCACCAGATGTATATTTTTACACCGATTCGTGTGTAGAAGTGTTCACTAGCCTACGCTTCCAGCCTCATTCATTTCCTGTTCTACTAAACTACAACCACTCTCCCTTTCATTTGTAATGCGATTCAGTGGCGTCTTAACCCGAGGACAGCGAGAGCGGCGCTTAAAAACAACTTATTTAAGAACTACAAAAGTAATTCTGCTGAGACACAGAGAATGAGTGACAGCTGTCAGCCGGATGATGAATGACTCTATTTTGTGCCGCTGTAGCCGTCTGCCACCGCAGCAGCGGCCATCGATCATCATCGGCTGTCAGCCGCGGAAAGCGGCCGCGACAGCGCGAGTCAGCAAACATTTAGCACACGGAGCCGCGCTACACGGGGAAATTATTATTGTCAGAATAATAATGGTTTAGCATAATTTATTACAGGTCCGGCAAATAAGCAGCGGCTCGATGTTATTAGACAGATGGAGGGGCCGGGTTGGCAGAGGTCCACCGAGACTCAGGCACGGCCCTCCGTCGTGTGTGTGTGTGTGTGTGTGTGTGTGTGTCGGTCGGGGGGAATCCTCCAAACCAATCAGAGAGTTGGCAGTTCAATTACACAGAAATAAGGGGACATTCATCATTCAATTAGGCAGCTGTCAGGCCGCACAAAGGAAGAAAACTTCTAACCTGGTACTCCTGGGAGAAGATGCTCAGAAGAGTGGACGGAGGAAGACTGGAACAAATAAAAGAAGGACAAAGTTAATTACCAGAGTGCATTGCACGCAGACAAAGAGAGAGAGCAGTGCTTCAAAGCCGAGAGCGGCCGGCCTGTAATCTCAGGAACATGGAAACAAGTGTGGCAAAGTTGTTCCAGATGAACGATTCCAGCGAGACGCCGGGGTTACGGAGCAGAGGATCCGTGTGAAATGAAACGAATATAAGCGTCCCCGCGTATGATAGGCTGTTGTGTCAGGTGAACACAACGCACCTTTAGACCTCGTGCGTTCGCTCCATCACTGGAACAAAAGCCTCGAATGCGTATGTACGCTGTATAAAAGAAAATGACCTTGTGTTTCTGGAGACTCCAGGTAGGTTGCTGTTCTGGAAAATGGAGGCACTGGAGACTAAGGGTTTCCTGATGGTTTCACACCTGATTCTTCTCAAGTCTTTTGCACTTTTTCCCTCTATCTGTTTTTGAGACCCTGCTGCCCCAATGAGCATCGCTTGTCCAATGGTCACACCTTAATTTTGCAATATATAGAGTATTACATCCTTCTCAAATACATTTAGGATTTTTTTTTTTACTTTACAGTGCAAAAGCCTGTTATTAAGCCTGCTTAATAATATAGTGTTTTTCACTCTCAGCCCTCGTCATCACTTATAAATGATCAGGCCTCGACTAAACACTTGTCTGGGAGATTTTTTTAAAGGGGCAAGTGAAAGAGAATTTTACTTGCCAGACCGGACAAGTGGCCAGATTGAAACATCAATAACAAAGAAATAAATACACACCTAGGGAATCCCCAAAAATGTGAGAATTATTCTGATTTTATTTCATGTAGCATAAGTGGCGATCGATAGTGGATGATAATATATAATGTAAGTTTATATTATTATTATTAACTCAGTATTAATCAGTGAATACATTGCAGTAAAAATTCAAATTGTAGAGTTTTTATATTTATAACATATGATACATTAAAGGAACGTTACACGGCCAAGAGTGCTCTTTTCCTGAACACCATCACGATTCAAAATATGACTGATTTCACACAACAGTTCAATAAACGAATAGTTCAAATTAAGTCACTTACATTTCAGATGCAATGTTGTCTGTTTCAGCAGTGAAAATAGTTTGAAAGATCACAACATCACAACCGAATGATTCAGCGTTTTGAACGAATTGGTCGAGTCAAAGATTCAATGACTCATTAAAGTGTTAGTTCACCCAAAAATGAAATTTCTGTCATTAATTCCTCTCCCTCATGTCGTTCCAGACCTGTAAGACCTTCGTTCATCTTCAGAACACAAATTAAGGTGTTTTCTTAATTAATTCTTAATTAAGAACACTTTCAAGGTTCAGAAAGGTACTAAAGGCATTGTTAAAACGGTCAACGTGACTCTAGGGAAACAAAAAAAACAAAACAAAAATAACTACTTTATTCAAAAATATCTCTCATTATTGTCCGGCTCCTGCGTCAGCATCACACGCATGCGTCGTGCTGCTCACGTGAACAACATCATGACAAAATAGCGCAGGAGAATGACGGGGGATAGATGAATTAGTTGAATGAAGTTGTTTTTGTTTAGTTTTTGCTCGCAAAAAGTATTCTCATTGCTTCATAACATTAAGGTTGAACCACTGTAGTAACATCAACGGTTTTAACATTGTTTTTACTACTTTTCTGGACCTTGAACATGGTAATTTTCTAGCTTTCTATGGGGAATAAAAAAAACTTTAAAAAATTAAGAAAATACCTTAATTTGTGTTCTGAAGATGAACGAAGGTCTTACAGGTTTGGAACGACATGAGGGAGAGGAATTAATGACAGAAATTTCATTTTTGGGTGAACTAACCCTTTAATAAACAACTCCCTCATTCTTGAATGAATCAGCCGTTTGAACGAATCGTTTGACTGAATGATTCAATGACTCACTCATTAAGATGATCACTTGCCACCAACTACTGGTGGTTCAGTTTCATGTTTAAAAGTGTCATTCTTTCCAACATTTCTTATTTGTATATTCAAAAACATATTTAAAAGCAAAATCATAAAATTATTTAATGTAGTTGTAATTTTTCAGTGTAAATGTTTTAATTTGATAACAGCCCTAGAGTGTCTTATTATTCTAATTTAATTTATTGATCAACAGCAACAATTTAAAATGACGAAGCATTCATTTAATAAGATTAGGGAAAAAAATGCCCTTTATAAAAAGGTTAAAAAAAAATGCTTTCAAGGTAAAACATGTAGTTTTAAATATGTCAAAGCTGATGAAAATATTGCTTCAGAACGAGTTATATTTACAAAAAGACTATATATATATATATATATATATTAATGTGGTTTGGAGTTGGTAAAATGTGCTAGAAAATAAATATGATCAGAATATCGACTTGCCTAATGCACACACTGTATATATTCTTGCCATTCTCCCTAATCAGACATTAAATCAAGAGAGAAAAGCCACTAATTACTTTAATGAAATACATTTGAGACTGTAATTATTTAATGCAGATCAGAAGCTTTAGCTTTAGTTCGAACATCAACACAGGTGTCTGTGAAGCCAAACAATCCTAGAGGAAAACTGATCCGCTGATTCATTTAGAAATCAAATCCAGATGCAATGCTAACACAGTTCAAACTCTGAAATACTCCCAATGACTGAAACAGTCATGAGATGAAAAGGTGATGCCATATGTTCTTTTTTTCTGCATGTTGTGGCTTTCATTTGGCAGGGAGTTTTTCAAATATTAATAAGCAGTTTTGTTAAAATATCTTTTTTTTCCTGATGCATTCAAGTCAATGTATGGAGAAAAAGTGAGCACCACATTGTTGACCCTAATTTTACTTACTTCGCATACTTTTTTTGATTTTGTCATAAAAGCTTCTGTTTCAATTCAATTCTGAGCCCACTTTGTGTGTATATGAATCATAAGAACGGCGGGTTTTCCTGTATTGACAGAAATGATACGGTTGAGTCTCATCAGCAGCTGGTGTCGGACTGTTGGGGGATGATGGGATATTGGGGAACATTCCCACTGCCGCTGATGGGCTTTGAAAAAGGAAACTTTCATGGCAGGAAGCTGCAGCTCCCAAGGGCCGCTCAATCCCATGGACAGCCATGAGCTACATTCATCTCCAGCAGCGCTCGATGTCAAACACCTGGGCTGGAAAACACATCCGACGGGAATAACCCTCCTTCCATTCAAAATATTCCATGTGAGCTCTTCTCGGTCCTGATTGGACAGAATGAACTAAAACCGAAAGTGCCATTCCACATTTATTTGGACATGTGTGAATGTTCTCGAAATACAACAGCTTTTTTTCCACTTTATTTAACTGATTTTATATACTAATAATTGCTTGCGTAATATTTCATATTATTGACTTTAAAAACTATACAACAACTATTCAGTTATTGGCCCGTTTTCCCACATTAGTGATTAATATTGGCTAGTATTAAAATATCTCAAAAGCTTTTTTCTCTGCAATCAAAAAGCAACGTCAATTCTTCTGTTCTCATTGAAAATAAAATGCAGCACAAAGTATAGCGTTGACGGATCGTAGTTGATCCGTGATCCAAACAAACTAGGGGTGCAACGGTTCGAATTACTCACGGCTCAGTTTGTATCGCGGTTTTAGAGCCACAGTTTCGGTGCGGTTCGGTATGTGCCACGTTCAGGGAAAAAATAAATAAAGAAAATAAGAACAAATAATATAACTACAAGCAACAGCACAAATGAAATAAACAGTGCTTTCAGGTTTTTCATGTAGGTCTAACATTAATTGAATAAAGTAATCAAATGTAAAATAACATTTATAAATTAAAGATTAATCCTTATTAAAGTTACAGAAGCTATTCAAGAGCACTGAGTGATTTCCTTGTCTTTTATTGTTTGATTAACATTAAACACAAACAGCAGGAATATTAAGCTGCTGTCACTTTAAGACATAATGAATCAAGTACACTGAGACTGTACGTACGATACTCACAAAGACGGACGTGTTGACATCATTTTTGTGTGAATTTGTCCATTCAAGCGCAAGACTTGAGAGAACAGTATCTGAAGTGAATGCAGGCCGACAGCGTGCGCCAGTTTATTTGCGTCTTCTGGCTTTTGCATGTTTAAATTAGGGCTTAAATGAGTTTTGTTTAAACACACTAAAGTTACTAAGGTTTTTAACTTTACATTGTTGTACTATGTGATGTTTTTAATATGCTTTAAAACAAACCATGTGCAACACCATTTCTGAGTATTTTCTCCTTAAAACTGCAGCACACTAAAGCGTCTCAAAGCCATGGTGTTTCACACACTATCTTGTATCTAATCACGTCAACGGGCTTAAGCATATCATTAACTACAACAGCGTTATTTATTTCAACCGGTATATTTTTATGTTAATATGAAAAATCATGTCGATTTAACAATATGGCAGGTGTATGATGTTATGATGAACTATATTGCCTGACTCCACTGACACTGAGTTGTTCAAAGGATACTGATTTTCAGAAAGCAGCTGTTTGACTCACAAACAGGAACACGGTCAAGCAAAAGGGAAATAATATTAATTGCCGCTGTGTCCAACGATACCATTGTGCAGCATTTACCACAGTAAGTTGACCGTGTGGATCTCTGAGCTCGTGTGAACGAGTGGAGGCGGGGCTAATTAGCATATTCATAGTTCTGCGTATATATTAAAGGAAGCTAGAGTGTAGAGTTACATTCAAGCTATTTTAATGCATGAAGAATTTATTAAATCAACACTAAAATAAACATTTCCATGATTTAATTTTGTTTCTACTGCAAGTTAAAGTTAAGTGTTGTCATGATTTATGAACATGCATTATTTCAAATATCAAGGAAATGAACGCTTTATAGTTATAGAAAGCTTTTCTAATATTCAGTTGGATATGCATCAAAAAACCTGTATTTTTGACAATACTAGAACAAAGCAGAAACACATAAAAGTCTCTGTGTGAAGCTGTTCACGGCTGCAAAATCCCAAACAAATTAAAAAAAAACTAAAAAGTGAGCCAGAGAAGAAGAAATAAATCACAATCTGTTGGCTCAGTATTGGCAGTCAGTCTGTTGGGTGAACAAAGAAGAAAAACGGCATGAGGATCACAGAACATTCCAGTCACGGGCTTCATTTACATCAACACACCCGGGCGAGCGCCGGACCGGCTAAATAAGAGCCATTACGTAAAGACATCAACACCGGACCTTGACCGGCCCGCATTCACACATCTGTTAGGCTTCAGATGGATTACACCATATAATGATCGTGATTAGGCCCTAATTGCTAAATCTTTAGCCTGTTGAGTTTAAAGGGAGGTAAACTGCCCTTAATATCTGTGAAAACAGATCCGTGTCAAACAATGGGCTGAACTTTGAATTATGGGCTTGTTTACACTCACACTTTAAGGTCTGAAAGCTCTCGCATGAGTAAATACATCATCTGAATCACATCAACACTTGACAACGCGTGCTTTTACTAGACTACACACAACTAGTAAGAAGTTTTAATGTTTTTGAAAGAAAACTCTTTTGCTCACCAAGGCTGCATTTATGCGAGTAAAAATTGTGAAATATTCCAATTTAAAACAGCCGTTTTCAAAACAAAGCAATGTGCTCAATATTAGAGCCAGGCATTTTTGATTTTGATTCATAAGCTTGATTCAATTCAATTCCATTTTGATTAAATTTGATTCGATATCAATTCGTCTGGATATATATCAGGTACGGTACAACAAACAAACATTTAAATTGGGCACATAAGGTTTTATAATAATGTTATGACAATTACGTTTTAA
Source organism: Zacco platypus (assembly GCA_038088235.1). Taxonomy (NCBI): domain Eukaryota; kingdom Metazoa; phylum Chordata; class Actinopteri; order Cypriniformes; family Xenocyprididae; genus Zacco; species Zacco platypus. The sequence goes on along the minus strand of CM076069.1, from coordinate 1,982,377 downwards.
TGACGTTTTTATGTTTCTACTCCAATTATTTAAGCGGTGGCCGTCATAAACACTTATCATGAGGGATTTATTAAATTCATTAAATACTAAAGAACAGGTTGAGTAAAAATATGATGAATATGTGATATACATGTATATATTTATCTAAACACTCCTCTTTATGGTTATTTCTTGAGTTTATAGTCATTGAATGGCGTTTCTGAGGTAAACGTGATGTTATGTGACATTACTGACATCTTTCCGCGCTTGAAGCATCGATTACATGAGGCGTGATTCATTTCAGTAAGTTGTTCTGTATCTTCCAGCATTCTTCTGATGTTCATTCATGTTTATTTGCTGCTGTAACTAGAAGTAAAGAAGAACAGACGATCGGTTCAGCTGAGGCACTACAGTGATCTGTTTACCACACATTAGAGAGACACAAAAACACATTTCTTATGATAAATCTGACAGAATTTGAAAGCATTTCAAATCAAAACTAGCAAAGATTATTGGTTAAGTTAAGTTCTGTTTGTATGTGATTCCAAACACAAGGTTGCAGGAACAAACACACAAATATGGGTAGTCGTGGCCTAATGGTGAGGGAGTCAGGCTTGTAACCTGAAGGTTGCTGGTTCGATTCCCACGCCGGCAGGAATTGAAGGTGGGGATTGTGAATGAGCAGCACTCTCTCCACCTTCGATACCATGACTAAGGTGCCCTTGAAGGTACGAAACCCCGAATTGCTCCCCTTATAAGTTGCTTTGAATTGCCAAATGAATAAATGTAAATGTAAAATGTTCTTAAAGTCCCGATCCAAGGCCCAATCACATTCCTGGTTGGGATTAATGAAAGACTGCAGTAAACAAACATCATCCACACAAGCTGAACTTAAAGCCGCCACAGAAGATCAATACTTTCTCATCACAGAAATAACAGATTCAGTTTCATGATTCTCTTTGCATCTAAGCATTAACAGCTACAAAACAAACAACTTTCTGAATTCAGAAGAAAAAAATTCGAGGGAAACGTTTAATCAGTATTTAAGTCGTCACGAACGGTAATCTGTTGTTCCCTATTATGCCGTATATCCACGAGAAACGGCTTCTGGAACAAGAACAAATGTAGGGCGGGGCTTGATTTCATCTGTAAGGAATTGATTGGATGGTTGTGGTTTGCTATTGGTGGATCTCATGTGAGTGACAGGTTGCCCCGCCCTCATCATCATCAGAGAAGAGATGCTGAAAGAGGAATATATTCTAATTTAAAATTATAAGGAACATGAATTTAAAACAATAATGAGGTGCAGCGATAAATCATTTAGAATAAAAAATATTCCATAAAAACAAGAGTTGATTTCATGGTGACTTTAAAATACAGAGCATCATTAGAAGGTCATAAAAGAGCGTAATGCTGATGGCCCACAGCTCGTCACTCCCAACATGACAAAACAGAAGGTCTGGAAACACAAGAGCGCTTTGGGAATCAGACGCTACGACCATAATTACCCTTCCTGACAGCCGCGCATGATGCATTAATATGCACAATGTGTCAAACTCTACACCTTCAACTAAGTGCTTACTTTTACTGTTACATATGTAAAAAAAACGTTAAAGCTTTATCGGGATCAAATCTTCACGTGCATCACTCATCGCTCTAAATACTCACCGAAAGAAAATAAAAGCAGAACATCACATCACCTTACCAGCTTTTGGTTGGTTAAAGTCTTTAATCATGGACCGAACCATTTCCAAGCGTGTCCCTTTCACAAACTATTAATAATAAGAAATGGCAGCAATTAACCTAATGAATGCCACCTGGCTAATGGAGCGCCGGCACCGTCATATGTTCTGATAATAATGAGCGTTTGCCACCGATCTGAACGGAGAGAGAGCGTCACATCCGTCAAGGCAAAAGCTCATTTCATTCCCAATGACTTTAAGGCGTTTTAGAAAAACATTTAACGTCAGAATCATTATTGGCAGGAGTTAATACACCAACAACTTTGAATGAACTTCGTGACATCTGGAAACGTAAGCGCACATAAACAAGAGTCCGAGTGTGTAACGTCTGATAATCGCGTCTTATGAAGCTTTTCCCCCTTGAGTCAATATTTATCACTAAAGCAAAAGCGCTTGTGTTTTTGCCTCATGCTCTACATATGCAAATTGGCCTAATTACACATGCAGATAAGTGCAAAGGAACATCTGCCTCGCCTCCATCGACATGAAGAGAAACAGTCAACTATGATGAATGTGACGTATCAACACAACAGCGCAGACAGAAGCTCGCGTGGATCCGTTTCTGCTCGAAGGGGAAAAATTCATTCAAATGATCTGAAGGTCTTAGGTGATGTGATAAACCTAAAGGTACACACAGCTAAAATAAATATGTGTCAAATAAATGTAAATGTGGACTGACAGTACAGATGGGCCGCGTTCATCTGATCAGTCAAAACGGCATTCTGATTAAACCCAAAAATGGTTTATATTTGAATAGTACATCAGTACTTTTGATACATTACCAAAAATGGTGGTAATCAAATGAACGCATAAAGCGTTAACAATTAATGCACCAGGTATTATGAAGAAACAATGAACAACACTGGAGTAAAATGTTATTTTCTGCATATACTAACGTTTAAAGGCACAATATGTAATGTTTCACCACTAGAGGTCGCCTATTCAAAACAAAGGCGTGGCTTGATGAATCATGGGAGATGATCCTACGGGACTTGGGCAGAAATCATGTTGGGAGACAAAAAAAAAATATTCCTTCAATGCAATCGATTCTGAGCTTAGTTTTTAACCAGATGAGCTTTACAAACACCCGTTTTCTGTGTGCTTTCAGTTCCTCGCACACATATACCGCCCGAAACGTCAGTAAAATAATCTTTCGTAAAGTTCGGAAAGGTTGAAGCGAATTATAAGGACATTTGCGGGCTTCGTTGCACAGGATGAAGTTTTTCACCACACTTTAACAAGAGTAAAATCGAGAGTAACGCGGATATGATGTCATTGATAGGCGACGCTTGGTTAATTCTTGGCAACATCTGGGATAATGTAAATACACAAACACTGTTCAAGTGGATATTTTACTCTAAAAGTCTTACATATATTGCCTTTAACAAGTTGCATGAATAGCCTAATGACCCCTAATGAACCAATAAAGCATATAGAGGTTATAAATACTGTAGAGGTAAATCCAGTGCTCCTGCGGCTCTGGAATCGGTGCACAGGACATTCACAGAGAGTCATTTATTAAATGAGCACATGGATGCTCTCCAGCTGTCGGTGTGGTTTCTCAATAGTCGCCTCAAACAGAGACACGTATAACACAATCCCAGCGCTAATTATGATCGGCCGTGAAAGGTGGCACTCTGCAGCGGTTTCTGTGACAGGACGTGTTAAAGTTATTTTGGTCTGGCCTCGAAGAATCATTACTGCAGTTTCTCCTGAAAACTGTCAGCAAAGCCTCCTTTACCCATCATGCACTGGGCATCCGCCGCTCTAGTGAGGAAACGGATTACGCTGGCCAACGGCCTCCTGCCTGAAGCAACGCTACCGACGCTTGTACCATTCTGGTCAATTTGTTCCATTCCAGCACTGCAACTGATCCCAGTACACAAGCGAACACACACACACCTCACATTACAAACATCATCCATCACCACACAATACGCCACGAGGGCGTCCTGAGACTCAAATGTAGATCACATGACCACAGATGCAGAACTGTTAGTGCCTTCACCATATATTCCAAGGCCAATATTTTGGCTGATATTTGCTATTTTTAAATTATCGCCATCAACCGGTACATTTTTCATTGGCCAATGTGTAGGAAACTTATTTTGAAAGCTCTGAGAACACCAGGGCCCGTCTTCATTAGTTTACCATCTCTTTTTAATAGGGATGCACGACATCCGCTTTCGTTTCTGCTCCGATAGCCGCAAGACCAGCTGAACTCTGTGAATGCGTGATAGAAATCAGGACTGTGAGAGAACATTGAGGTTGGTACGTTTTTCATCTTCAAACCAAACTTGGGTCGTCAGCCGACAAAGTTTTAGGCTGCGTTCACACTTGTAGTTCGGTTGGTTTGGTTCGTTTGGTTTGGACCAAAAAACAAAAACAAAACATATAGTCCTGGTCCTCTTAGCGTTCACACTGGCATTTTTAACAGCGAACCTGAAGTTACCGAACCAAAGGCACAGGGATACGGTCACAACCTGATTGGTCGGCTTTTATGACGTATATTTGGCGACGGAGCTCGCTTACCGAACATTCAAAACAACGCTGTGTTCTGGATTAAACGCCATCATTTTATGCTTTATTTTTACCAGCTGAGAACTCACGAAGAGCTCATAAAATGTTCAAAACATTCAAAACAGCAGCAGGATTTCCTCCGTTGAACGCAGAAACAGAAACTTCACCTCCTCGTTGCTCCACGTTTGCCCTCGACTCATTTTGGATACACCGATCTTTCCTCGTCGTCAAATCAGCTGACTTGTAGCGTCGCATCTTGTGACATCACGTCCTGTTTTTGGTTGGTTTACATGTCTTTGGTCTGTGTTGCGTTCATATATCAATCGAACCGCACCAGAGTTCGTTTGGAAGCGGACCGAGACCCGTCTTTTTAGTGCTTGTTTGGTGCGCACCAGGGTTCAGATGGCAGCGTTCACATATGAACCGCACTAACTGAGCAATCGCACCAGGGTTCGTTTTAATCCAACCAAACGTGACAAGTGTGAACGCACCCTAAATCCCGTCTGGCTAGCGCGCTTCCCATAATGTTAGGTCAGTAGACGGAGAATAGGCGGCCTTTAGCGGCTGTTTGAACGTGTTCGACCACATGAGCGTCTACACTATGAAAGCAATCCGGTCAAAAGCGTTTGACTACCTCTGGAAGTGGTCGAAAGTGGGCAAAACATTTGAGACCCCGTTTACACCTGTATTTAGAGTCATCCATCATCCACTTGTGATCAACCAAAACATCTTAATACCAGGTGTAAACAGGCCCGAATGACACTTCCGGTGTGTCAGTGTTATTTTACTATCACTAAGATACTGTTATAGTTTATATTTGTATACATATACACATATTTTATAATTTATTTTAAATTTATATACAAATTTTTAATTTTTCTGGTTTCATTTTAATTTTAGTTTAGCTTAAATTTAGTAATTTGATCATTTTTGTCACTTTTATTCTTTTTTTTAAATGTGTATATCATTTTTATTACTTTCATGCCATATTTTGTTATTTTATTTATTTTTATTTCTGTTAACATTTATTACATTTCAAGAGCCACATGTTTTTATGGTATTAGCTTTAGTTGTATACTATAACAACCCTCGTCACAAGGATGATTTTAATTTCTGGACACAGTTAAGAAGTATTCATGAATGATGTTCTCTGCACACGTGCCAGAGCTCAAGCACAATCTTGGAAAAGCATGACAGGACGCACCACAAGGAAGAATTTCATTCCGGTTCTAGCAAATCAAGGATGCTTTCAACATATCAGTCCTGACACCTGAAAATGCATTCTTGCTTACAGCGTCTTCTCTCACTGGGCTGTTTTCCTCCGGTCTGGCACTGGCAGCTCTGTGATCAGAGAGAGAAAGCACAGCGCTCCAGTGCCACAGTCCTGAGCCGACGCTCCACTTCCTGTTCACACTCAAGCCAGAGAAGAGACATACATGCACACAACCTATTAAATTTACACACTCAGACCTCACATTACACCTTACAGTCACATAATACAAAAGTCACACATTATACTTCATTTTGAATCACAGAAGAAAGTCATTTTCTGTGAATGTGCGAGACTTCTGGTTTATTATCTGCTATACGTAAATAGCTAGAAGAATAACGAATAAAGTGCAGTAAACGGTAAACTGTTCCGGAAAGCCTCATACAGTCAAGCTACAAATGGCAAATAAAAGAAATATATCCTTAAGATTCATAAAGCTTCATGAATCAGTGTTTTGAAATCGTCCATCACTAGATATTGCTGAATAAAGTCGTTATTTCGTTTTTTTGGCGCACAAAAAGTATTCTCGTCGTTTCATAAGATTAATGTTGACTGTTGTAAATATATCTTTAGTATCTTTCTGGGCATTAAAAGTGTAAATTATCTTGCTGTCAATAGAGATTCACTGAACCATCGGATTTCATCAAAAATATCTTCATTTGTGTTCTGAAGATGAACGAAGTAGGGCTGTCACGGTTAGGAAATTTCCCTTGCGGTTATTATGGGTGGCTCAACAGCGCGATAATCGGTATTACCGCAGTGTTTTTTTTTTTGCAAACCTTGATTTTACTGCATACAAAGCTCTATTGTCGAGTTAGCATATATTGTTGCTTTTTAACTGACGGAGAGACACGTTTTAAAACATTTTTGTTTATTGTTAAATGCCAAACAGCAATAAGAACATGCCTTTTCAAATTTAAAAAACGAAAGAAATCAAAAAATCCTAAAGTGTCACATGAAAACAAAGTGAAAATACAGAGAATAAACAAAATATTACTTAAGCGTTAACAATTGTGATTTAGACCTGGGGTATCATGTCCTTGTTTCGCGCTAGGAAAACCAACATATTAACCTTATGTGGTTTCAGGGAGGATCGCATGGGGGTAACAATATTCCCGGCGGCACTGAAAACCCTTTCTGACGGTGTGCTCGTTGCACAAATACACATGTCTTTGCGCGCGACTTTGGACAGCAGCGGAAATCTAGACTTATTATCGCGCCACCAGGACAGAGGATTTCGCGTTGGAGTCTATGCAGTAAATGGAATAAACCCCGGATATGATACAAACAGCTCGCGGGAAACTTGTATTACTCTAGTATCATTATTTTATTTATCATTTTATTTATTTTACGTTCAATGCACAGTGATGAATTGTAAAACAAGAAGGCCACACCCTCATGAAAAAAAAAAAAAACGTCAGCTCGGTGGTTGCCGCGGGTTCTGCGGTTGCTTTCCTTCCTCTGCGGTTGGCTAGTCAATAGCGCAGTATTACAATATTGCGGTTATCGAAGGTCTTACGGGTGTAGAACGACATGAGCGTGAGGAATTAATGACAGAATTTTCATTTTTGGGTGAATTAACCCTTTAACTGTTTTCATTGCTATTTAAAATGTATAATTGTAACATTTGTTAACATTTTTATTCAAAACCGCGATTAAAAAATAAAATTGTGGCAAAACATTCAATTTGTATTAATTGAAAATATCGGAAAAAAAAATAAAAAAATCACCCAGCCCTAATATCAAGCTAAAAATAATTCAACTTTAAGACTGCTTCTAATATAACCACACAAGCACAATCGTCCACGACTCGCTCTGAGTACTGAGTGCCAATAGTACAGTTCATGAAAGTGAAACCAGCGATGGTAAAAACCAGCCAGACTCAGCATGACTGATAAAATGAGGCTGGTTAACGTCAGTCCCACCCGGCCGTTGGATTATCAGGCATGTAATGGGAGGATAACGGGCAGATGAGCGATAAATAATCAATGAGGTGCGCTTATGGCCAGAGCCTTGCCATCACAAACACTGTGTCCGCAGCCAAGCAATCAGCATATCAATGGCACACCGGCCTCACCGCGGTTTACTGTGCAGATCGCGCTAGATAAACCCCCGATAACAGAGAAATTAACAAATGCTTGACATTTGCTCGACATCCATTATCCTGACACTTCTTCAGAATTTCAAAAGCCTGAGTGCATCCTTAATCAAAATTCATATTCCCCAAGCGAGCAACTGGCAACATATTGCAGCCCGCCTCAGCGCTGATGAAAACGACACATTAGGGCCCGTTTCAGACGCATTAAGGGCCTTGGCATTGGCGATTCCGCATTCGAACACGCCCAAACGGGGAGCATCTGCCCGAGCGAGCATCTCCCGTATTCCTCTCTCTCCCGGCTCCGGAGACATATGCAAACTGGGTGGAACGGCATTTTAAAGAGTGCCGATCATTACACCCAAATTCATTCATGGGGTTGTTCGGGGCCTGGCCACGGCCCCTCTCGGGAGGAGTGCCAGCGCTCCATATGAACCGGACGAGTGCTCTTCATTTCCAATTCTAATGTTCAGAAGTCAGAGGAAAGGCCCGGCTGATGTCACAGCTCGCCAGCCGCCCATCACGCCCCTCATTGTAGACGCTGGATTTGCATGCGTCTCCATTGTGAGACGGGGGAGAGTGACAGCACCGTGTCCAATTGGCGTTCCCGTCAGAACAGCCAGAGCTCGGGCCGCGAGAAGCCTGGCTGACAGATGACTCCCAACATCTGTGTTACGGGAGCGTCTCCCTTCCTGTCCGGCAGACACATGACAGGAGCTCAGGAAGCCCGCAGACACGGAGGATACGGATATGTGCGCTTCAGAAGCGTGTGTCTTTTATAAGCTGCTGCAATCAGCCATTCATTTCTATTAACCGATTAAATGGCACAGCTTTCTGTGATTAATCACAGAAAAAAATTGTCATTTTAACTGGAAAAAACTGCACAATGCGAATGTAAAAACCTGCTAATTGTGTTTTCTCTTTACCACCAGTGTCGTGGCTTTGCTAAGTCAGCAGAAAAGGTTTAAAATGTCATTTTTTCTTCTAAATTACAGATCTGGAAACCAACATTTGTAAAAATTACCGTTTTTGGTAACACTTTATTTTACGGTGTCATTGTTACATATATTTACTATAGTACTAACTATAAATTATGCTTAATTACATGCCAACCAAACCCTCATCCTAACCTGAACCCTATAGTAAGGACATGTAGTTAATATTACTCAGTACTTAAATGTGTAACTACAGTGTAACAAAGACGCCTTAAAATAAAGTGTAGCTTTTTTGTTACACTGCAGGTTACTCAGTTAATTCCCCCAAACATTCAAATTCTTAATCATAAATATACTTATTATTAAATATACTTAGTTTAATAAACATTTTCAGAACACGATTAACTTACAAATAACAACAACTGATTATACTGATAAATATTTCATGACCGTCAGAATATTTAGAAAATTAAGACCTCCAGCACACGTTCAATGTGCAAATTGAACAAAAGAAAAAAAGTCTGCGCACTGACTTTATAGTTGCGATATAGTTTCTCAGTCTACATTAAATTCACACTGGCGTTTTAGGAAGAAAAACAATTAGAATAGAATAATATTAAGGCTGTCACGATACTCGATTTTTTTAAATCCTCGATTGCATTTTACCTGTGTCAAGTAACTGGCAAAACAATGACAAAAATCCATAAACCGTATTATTAGACTGTTTACTATACATCCTGGCCCAATTTACCCACTGTCCATCATGGCCTCCTAGTCATCCCCACATACTGATTGGCTTGATCACTGTCTCCACTCCACCAATCAGCTGGTGTGTGGTGGGCGTTCTGGCACAATATGGCTGCCGTCGCATCATCCAGGTGGATGCTGCACACTGGTGGTGGATGAGGAGATTCCCTCTTCCATATGTAAAGCGCTTTGAGTACCCAGAAAAGCGCTATGTAAATGTAACAAATTATTATTATTATACATTAAAACCATTTAAAATCCTAGTATTGTGAATTCAAAAAGGTAGCAATTCAATTAAACAAATATGCGCCGTGGGTTTAATATATATATATATATATATATATATATATATATATATATATATATATATATATATATATATATATACACACACAATAATTATTAAATATTTGCATACACTTTAAGCTCTCGCTCTGAGTTTGCATGGCAGAAATTACAGTGACTGCAGCATTTCGATCATGAATAAATGGCTAAATATTACAGATTAAGTGAAAACCAGTCTGAAACCAGTGGATGTTATCTAGTGCACTCATCCAATCCCAAAATGCACCGTAATAACGAGTACACAACCGATGTACGCTCAACAGCTAGAGAATATCCATTATGCACAGGTAGTCATTCGCCGAACGAATTCCCACATCTCACCCGTAGCTAAATCATTCATCCATTTTGGTAATATCATACAGGTATAAAGTCCTTTTTAAGTGATTATTCACTCCTTCAAGTGGACTACATTAGTGGACTAGTGAATGAGGGTGTAGGGGGCGATTTCAAGCATACTAAGGATTTGATATGCTTTAAAGTGTAACAACACCAGGCCATTGGCGCCCTCTGTGGGCCTTTGTTATAATGTCGTTTTGTCGTAATGTTAGTCATTCTATAAAAATCATATGATTACTTGCTTTTGATCCTTCAATTTGAACCAAATATCATTGCCTTATTGTTATTATATGCGTTTTAAGTCATTTTAAAGGCGTCGGTCTTTGCTTAGGTCTATTTTTATTACCATAAAAATGTCAATTACTCGATTAATCGTCAAAATAATCAACTGATGACTCAATCACTAAAATGATTATTAGTGACAGCCCTTTTACATTAATATTATTTAAAACACAGTAAAAACCTATATTGGAAAACGAATAAACAATTAATCGATGGCATGGAAGCGTTCCGTCACAAATGACGTCAATGGCGGGGAAATAGTTGGTCTTAATGATTAAAAGTTGTGTGGGATTGCCTTCCGATTGGATTTTAACACCATGATTTGTTTTCTAGGGCTACATTCACACTGTCAGTCCAAATCCGATCATTTTAAATCAGATTCCAATCGGACACACAAATCATTGACTTGTTCAGATCCAATTTGTGCGCCCCATGCCACTCTTTAATTTTACAGAATATTTTTTTATTGCTAAAAATTAAACCATTAAAATGGAAATTCAAATGAAAAACACTGAAAGTGGTGAAAATAAAACAGAATTAAAAAAAAAAGAAAAGAATTATTCAGGGCCCTAAAAACATGTTTTTGTTAAACGTTTAATGAATTGTTGTTAATTTGCATAAGTTTCATGATTTTAATGAAATTACTAAAATTTAAAATAACCATTAAAACGGAGTATGAAAAATATAAAAAACGAAATCCAGAAAAAAATGAGGCCTATAAAAGGACAGGGCGAGGTTAAACATCAGATGCAGTGTTTTCAGTGTTCAGAGATGACAAAGCATGCAGATGGGACGAGCTCAGGCCCTTCCCAGCAGTCAACACGGATGAGGAACGACAGAGGACGACACTCGCCACCCCCTCCTCTGCGCTAGCATTTACCAAGGCCCGTGGCTCTCAGACGGGGGGTGTATTGGCAGGCCTGAGCGCACGCTAAGAGATGATGGATGGCCTAGTCAATATGTTGTGTCTTAAGAGCCCGATTTCCTGCCAGTCCAATCACGAAGCCTCCAGAGCACCCCTCCGCTGATTGGACGAGCCAAATCATTTTGCAGGCTGTGAAAACAGTGCACTACGTCTGTCGAGCTTAGTGGATGTTAACCAATTGTATGTGCTTCTGCTGAAGCCACTCGTTCGCATTATTTCAACATTTTTTTTTTTTTTTTAAATAATCATGTTGTTTAACAGCTGAACTTGTGGTGGAACACTGCATTACCAATGACGCTGTGCAGAAATTTCCACCAATCAGAGTCATGGTGACTCTTTTTTCCCTCTTTAGCTCCGTCCCACTCCGATGAAGCACTGTAGATGATGGAATCAACTCCTTATGCTGTCAAAAACTTCCTTGTTAGTCCAATAAAAGCTTTTATTGACAGCAGGTCCAACGAATAACTGATCCTGGAATGTGTCATAGATGGTGAAACTCCGCCCCCACAGAAGAAACGCCCACTTCATCATTAGCCCCGCCCACTGGTGTGTTAATGAGATGAGGAAGAGAGAAGAGCGACACAGGACTGAAATAACATCACCTTTCACAGGATCATAATGCTGGGAACATGATTATTTATATTCAATAATGTGAATGTCTCAGTGGAGCTTTATTTATTTGTGTTCGGTTCATTTCTCTGTGGATTCTTCTGTAAATCAATCGCATTTCGGCGAAAGCTTCGCAAACAGACTTTTACGATATGGACTGGACAGTACATCATGTGAGTAACTGTGTTCATTCTAATGCCTGATCTGATGATTCATGTACAGTCAGATGTTCTTTGTCTGTGTGTCAATGAATCAAACCAGTGACTAAACGCTCAACTTCACCTTGTTTCTCTTAGTTGGAATGAAAATAATCTGTTATTTACAGTCTGATTAAATTATATATAGAAAATGATCAAAGAACGCTCCCTTTGCAATCGCTTGAGCTGTCAATCAAATTGAATGTTGAATTTTATTCAACAAATATCTTAGTTACATCATGTTTGCGCTGTTAGTAATGATGAAAGCATTCGTTAATGTTCAGAAATTGAGTTGAACTGACGAGATCACTGCTTTCATGAGCTCAACAACATGTCTGTGATCGACTACAATGATCATCACTGCAACCTTTCATGCCACGATCTCAATATAATGCAGCACTTTTCACGATTAGTTAACCTTGAGACCTGTAATAGTAAAAACGTGCTAAAGGTTTTTGAAAGAGTAATACTTGGCTATTTCATATGCAAAAATGTCAGCCAATCACAGCAGTGGGCGTTTACACTGAAGTCTCAAAGCAGACACGCCCCTTAAAACAGAGCGTTCAAATCAGAAGCTAAAATCAGGGTAGGAAAAATGCCATTCTAAATTATGATCATTTTTGATGTAAAAAGCACGCCCAGGAAACATTATGAAACTATAAAACAATGAAGTTCATGAGCCCTTTAAATATTTGTATACATGCAAGCATATTTTGAAATAAGCTTAAAATAAATTGTTTCTATATTTCTACATAATTTTAATTTGATTGTCATTCACAATGCTTCAAGGGATTGTAGTTCTTTCCTTCACTAAAGCCATTAAATGAAGGATTATTATTATTATTATTATTATTATTCAACTGGTTTGCACTCCTATCTCCTATTGCCACTTTATCTTCACGTCACTTTATTTATTTATTTCTTGTTGTGTTATTGTTGCTGTTATTGTTATGTCACTTGTGTGCTTCGAGGGTCTGAGAGTAACGGAATTTCAATTCTCTGTATGTATGTGCTGTAAATATGGCAGAATTGACAATAAAGCTGACTTTGACTTTGTATTTTTCGTGTCTGATTTTCAAAACATTTTCCGTGTCAAATCAAAGTTTGAAATGTTGTGATTTGCTCTGTAGCCACATGGTTTGGTCCATGGATCTTAATGCTTTAACAACGCAGTTTTGTATGGAGAACAGCATTCGAGAGCCAGTGCACTAACGCACTCTACTTGGATTTTTTCTGTTGTTTTGGTCATGCTTCTGGTTATGGAAAAAATACGTGCAAGTGTTAGTCCTGCACTGAACCTGCCCGAAAGACAAAACACACCATGAGCGGGTACGAATGAGCCCATATATCAGGATATTCCAGGAGGACAATGGCATATAAAGCAGCACATCTGGGGCACGAGACTAATACACACTGCGTTCTATAAAGTGCTGACGCCAATAACGGCGGCGCACTGAGGGTAGACGCTGTATTCCTGCGGGACGCGCAGGGCTGTACTCGAGCTGTGATTACTGCACGATGAAAACAGGAAGCTCCTGCTTCATATGACTTTCTAAGTGACCTCTGAAGAATCACGGGCGTCTCAGGGGTCTGACGGGATTACATGTGTTACATTCAATAAAGACACTCGCTCTCAGTGTCACGGACACAACAGACACGGCTCTGCCATTATACACACAATCAACATATTCACCATATGAAGACTCTTCTCATGTCAGGTTATTAGATATTAGATTGATAAAATACAGACATGAGCTCAACTGCGTCAGGGTTTTTTTGTCCCTAGATATTTGATCTAATAAAACATCACAGTAAAGATGAAATTAACAATTGTCATCGGGGAAAAAAAGCACCTAGTATCACAGACAAATGTTTAAATGGGCATGTATTAAATTCACATTGATAATAAATCACCCTGTAATTCATTAAGCTCAAATTAACCCTCCGGTCCTCTTCGGTCTAACTGGAATGGGATGACACTTGGTGTCTTTCGTTGCACTAGCTAAATTATGGACATGATTCAGATATGTTAAAGCGTCACACTTGGCTCTTTCGCAGTCGAAAATGTCCAACATAGGAAATTAATTGGAAATACAAAGAAAACTTTAAGAATCTTTTGGTGGTACAAACTACAATTCAGCCACTGTGCAGAAAAAAAGCACAGCAATGACAATCTAAAATGTCAAGAGTACAAAACACAGTCACACAGAGACACACACAACACACTAGGGCTGTGCAATATGGACAAAATAATCACATTGCGGTTTTATTTTATGAATATTGCAATTGCGATTTATTTCGCAATTTTGGTAATTGTTTTTGCTTTCTCAAACATGCCACACTCTGAATGTGTTCAGTGCACAAGAAGTACATAAAATGTTTCACAATGAAGTAACTGTATCAACATAAACAACTGTAATTAACCGTCTTTAAAACAGACAACATAAAATAAATTAAGGTTAACTAGCCTAAATTCCAGTCGTAATAAGTAAACTTCAAAATTATATTTCAGAGCACACATTTACTGTACAGTAGGATTAACTGCATGATAAACAAAACTGTAAAACAAATTATTAAATAAATTACGATTATTTCACCTGCTTAAACTCGTATTCAACGCCCGCCTTACATTTGTCATACATTTCGGGAATAGCAACTTGTGTGAAATAAGTGCGAGATGGCAGCTGGTATCTTTTGTCCAGTGTTTGAATCCAAAATTCTCTCAAACGACTGATGTTGAATTTCTCTTTGGTACCAAATCATTTTTATTCTGAACCGCATCCATATTTTTTCTTCTTTCCTCCCGTTTGCCAATTCTGTTCTCCCGCTTTGCTTTGTTCTAATTTGTGCTGAGTGAGCTCTGATTGGTTAACATCTTAAACACGCGCACAGTAACGTTTCAGTATTCTGAATTAAAATATAAATAAATAAAATTGCAGACTTATGCGATTTAGAAATTGCATGTGCTCAAATCGCGATTGCGATTAATTGCACAGCCCGACAACACACTATTACACACACACACAAACCATAACAATATGGCAAAATTGAGCCAAAAGACTCAAATAAGAGGGTGAAATCAGATCAGACAGATTTATTAAGCTGTCATAAAGCAAACCTGTTCATTTTTATTGAATTTTGACAATGTTCTCCTCTGAGTTCAGGTTTGAGTGTAATAAAAGGAATGCAAAATCTGACACTTCAAATCAACACCTTGAAAAAAAGTAGTCTTGGAGAATGTCGAAGTATAAATCCAAACCCACAACTTAAATAAATGTAAATAAAACTATGTATTTATGTCTAAAAACTACTTTATAAAGAGCTATATAGGTATCTAGTCGCATTACATCTTTTTTTACCCTCACCAGATGGCACTAATCTACCTTCACAAATTGGATATTAAATGCCTCATCTCTATTTTAACATGGAATACTGCTTTAATTACAAAATAATTAAAAAAATACATTAGAAAAAAAAGTGTATGTTATTTTCAATGGGGGAAAATAGCTAATAAAAACTACATAAATGTCGCATAGCATCATAAAATACCCTCAAATCTTTAAATAATCATCAAAAAACATTACATCGGTTTTCCTGAAAACAAAAAAGTTAGATTTCTAGTCTTCGTGAAGTGTGAGCCCTAACCGAAGTTGATCATACTTGAATAATTGTGCAATATTCTAGATATAGTTTTATATATCTCTACCAACCGGCAACCAAATTGTACTTCACACTTATTTTATTTTATATTCTATTTCACTCATACTTATACCCACCTGGTACTTAATTGTTCTTGACCTATATCATTATATTATATTATAGAGTACAGTATTTATTTTTTCTCTGCTAGTACTTCCGGTGTGAATTGTTGTTGAGACAAGCTGCTGCTGTAACAAACAGTTTCCCTTCGGGGATCAATAAAGTATTTCTGATTCTGAACAGCAAGAGTGACCAGCGACCGACCGCGAGAGTAAACGCGAGCCTCTGAAGAGCACCGGTGTGCGGAGCGAGTGTGATGCACTGCTTCTTACTGTGGAAACTGTGTCTTCAGCGTCTCCATGCACTGCCGTGTGGGACGCAGCTGCTCTATGAACCTGCTGATGCTTCTGTATTCTGCTCTGCAGATCTTCATCTTATCCACCTGCTTATCTGGAAGAAATTAACGATAGACCGAGTTATTTACTGACATCATCTTCAGACTTGTGTGTGCGTGTTCTGCTATTCTCACGCACTGATAACAAAAATTCATTTATTTTAAATCAATAATTTAACCAATTTTAGGTTACACTTTATTTTAAGGTGTCAGTGTAATTATACATTTAAGTACTGAGTAATGCCAATGTACTTACTATAGGGTGAGGGTTTGGTTTTGCATGTAATTATGCATAATTTCTAGTTATTACTATAGTAAATACATGTAACACATGTAACAATGACACTAAAGTAATTAGTGATAATTAGTAAAATAACTAATTTTATGATGTCGATCAAACAAGACTAGTCTTTGTACAAACTGTCTGTTGAAAGAAAATTAATTTTATCTTTTCTCCAATCATTTGTGTGTGTGTGTGTGTGTGTGTGTGTAGTTGAAGTTTCCTTCACAATACTTTTTAGTATGAAAATAATTTGAATACGAATGTAATTTTGAGAAGAAATCAACTCAAAAAATGGCAAGTGACTAAAGCTAGCAATGATAAAACAGTGAACAATCAACCTTATTAATAATTCATAATCCAGTGCACCCAGATTTATAACATTTATGCTTTCATTTCTACAAGCTTGAATTGAGTTCTAATATAGAACTTATTTGTTTCGTTGCTTTTTTATTCTTGTCTAAACTAACTTTTCATGTAGAAATTGAATGTGTTTGTTTACATCACCACAGAATCATTTTTATCAGTGAAAAAATACAGTAATATCAGTAAATGTTTTTGAAATCTTTTTGGTCCAAATGGGGAAACAAGCCTATAAATCACACAGAATGATGTTTTTTGAGTGTAAAAATGCAGGAAGTGTTCTGTGGTGGGCAGGTGTAGAGAGAAAACAGTATAAAAACCATTACACCTATGCA
Source organism: Zacco platypus (assembly GCA_038088235.1). Classification (NCBI taxonomy): domain Eukaryota; kingdom Metazoa; phylum Chordata; class Actinopteri; order Cypriniformes; family Xenocyprididae; genus Zacco; species Zacco platypus. Next base: position 1,965,324 of record CM076069.1, on the reverse strand, counting down.
ATGTCCTCATAATGAATGGTGAGGTAATACACGTGTGTGAAGTTGTGTTTATTCTGTAGTAATGAGCAGAGCTTGTTATCATGGTGATTTTGAAATTTATCATAGTAAATGAAAGACTTATGTTTGTTCCATCATGTAAAGGCAAGACAAAATATCGAATGTGTGTGTTTTCTATCTGAATACTACATCTGATCCACGGATAGATATTAAATATAAACACACAAACATGAAGAGAGCTGTCAGCGGTACTGTACCTGCGACTGACACAGAATCCATGATTCACCCGAGAAGATCATTAAAAACACTTTGACGATATAAACAACACTGTTAGCACGGTAAACGCTCGAGACTGTGCGGCTCACAGCGTCACTTCCTGATCAACTCCCGCGAACGCGTTCAAACGCGACATAACAGGAAACGCGCTCCCGATTGGCCGTGATGACTTCGTCATTGAGCATGGCGGACGCTGATTGGAGGATTGCAACGTGAAGCTTGCTGTTGATACCAGGAGAAATAATTCATTAGACGCTCTCTGACAGGACGCGAAGAACACGTCACACGTAACGGCCATTAACTTGACCATTTATCGATTTCAGACCAATAATCATTACATTTTAGTCTTCATTTGATCTAAATATAAACGTGAATTAATACTAATGTTTATGGGTGGAAAACATTCGATATTTAATTCCATAAACTACATGTTCAACGTTTAATACCAAACAGTTTGATGATAAAACAGACCTTATGCGTTTAAAATTATGTTTACTGACAAAGTTAACAATCAAAGTCTTTATTTTCAGGGTATACGTCATCATAAATGGCTCCAGTGGTCAGTACATGTCACTGATGTTAAACCTCTTACTGTGTTAAGTATAAACATAAATCTATTTTTCATTTATGTAAGTCTTATTCTCCAAATAAGTCTATAATTCTCTTCAGGTTAGGCATCATGTTGAGATGAGCTTCACCTCAGACCGCGTGGACTAAATGTACTGGAGGAGTAATCCAGTGACGGCACTGCATGTGTGATACGAGAGCGTGACCTTTGACTCCTGAATCCGGGAGCGATCCTCAGTGGCGCTTGGAGAAAGCCGGCGTTTCCTTCGGGTCCAGGACAAAAGCAGATAGACATCTGGGGTCCCGAGGCGGCGTGAGGCTGATTGCTGTGAAAGCGAAGGTCAGGCCGCGTGGAATGGGTTTAGCCTCACAGGTAGAGTATCTGAGGATCAGGGATAGAGGAAGCCGTGCGTGCACTGGAATCAAAGGATCAGTGTACGGACATGATAAAATCAGAGGATGTAATGGCTGTAAGAAGCGGATCAGAGGGGAGTGTGTGTGTGTGTGTGTAGTATGGAGGCCACATGTAAACAGGCCAGTGGCTCATGCAGTGGCGTTAACCAGCTGTGCAGCCGCGCAGTAGGAGATGAATTTGCAGAGGATGTTTTGCTTGGAGACGCAGTGCTGATCTTTGCATCGCTGCAGTCGCACGCGTCGTTATAGAGCTGCGTTTCTAATGACAGCGTTTTACCTCGACACACACCGGACACTCGCATCAGCCTCCCGCCGACAAAACACAATACAAAATACAACGTGCTTATTTACATGTTTTTCTCATCATTTGTTGTTCTCTTATTAATTCAGATTTAAAGTCACCATGAAATAGTGGACAAATCTTTTTTTTTTTTTCATTCTAAATTATTTATCGGTGCACATCATTCACTGAAAAATGTAATTTTATTGGGTTATTTTTAATGTTTTTACCCATGTGATGGGTCACTCTGAAAATACTGGGTTGTTTTTTTGCTGGGTTCAGCCTGCGGGGTTCTTTTATTGGGTTATTTTTTAATATTTTTACCCAGGTGCTGGGTAGTTTTTCTGTATCTCAGCTGCTGGGTCATTTTTAACCCTTATGCGCTGTTGGATTTCTGTGTTCACTCGTTATGGAGCGGGTCAAATTGACCCTAATTGGATTCAATACAATTCCTCAAAAATCACACGATGAAAAACAACAAAGATTCAGGTACAAACTGTAAATTTTTAATTACAACATTTGTTAAATATTCCAAAAAATATATATCTGAAGATATGATTTAATGAAAATGTTTTTTAACCATTTTTTTAATTCTGTTTTGTTTTGACAAAATTTGAAATAATGAGCTGTATAATGAAAACTTGTACTTTTCCTAAGTTGGCTGTTTTGTAAACTCATTTCATAAAGTCAAGAAGTTTCTTCTGACATGAATTTTAACTTCATAAGGTAGTAAAAAAATAAAATAACAAAATATAACCAAGAAATGTTATTATTTTGGGTCAGTACAGTTGGCTTAGAGCGTTAAAATATGCGGGTCAAATTGACCCGGCGAACGTCACGAACATAACAGTAATTTTGTTTGTATATGTCAAAAAACACCAGCATGTTGAAACTTTGCATGCGTGTTCATGATGATAAATGAGAAAAAGTCACAAAATATCAAGAAAAAAAACATTGGTTAAGCAGTATTTCAACAACTAGAAAATCTAAACGGGTCAAATGGACCCGGAACAACACAAGGGTTAATGTCAACGAACGCCCTCACATACCTACCCAGCGCTAGGTAAATGTAACCCAATGTTGGGTAATCTGTCCCAAACCGGTTAAAACTGGAACTAAACGGCCATTTTGATTTCTGTTCCGAGAGAAAACTTCCTGAGGGGAAATTCCTGAATGAAATTAAGGTTTGTATCACATTGTATTCCTACCAAATTATTACTGTACAAAGAGGAAAACGTCTGTAGTCTCACATTTGACCTTTTTGTTTACATGTACGTCACAGTCTGATGGAACGCTATCTACAAACGAATGCGCGAATGTGCGACCTGGCCTGAAACGCGACGCAACATCGCTGTCATATGTAAGAAAGTTGCGCCATGCGTTTGATGGTTGAAATGTAAATACAAGGTAATGCTGTTTTTATGTAACTTTTCAAAAATTAATATATAAGATTGCCATTTAATGAACTGCTACCAGATCCCTTTCCACAGATTGCCATTGGCTGCTGTTTCTGCTCCTGTCACGTCCTAAAACATTTACTAAATGTTTTTGAGTAGTCTATTTTATGATTGTAAAAGGCTGACTTGCCATTGAATAAAAAATATTGTATATGTTGCAAGAGATTTTAGAGTGCATCTTTATTATTTAAAATTAAAAACCAATATCAAATTGACTGACCCAGCACTGATTTAAAAAACAGCCCAGCAAATGGGTTAATGTATAAAACCCAGCAAGCTGGGTAAAAATAACCCAGCATGTGTTCTGTCCAATATTTACCCATTGCTGGGTTGCCAAATAACCCAAATTGGGTTGTTTTTAACCCAGCATTTTTTAGTGTTATTGTTTTAAATTCATGTTCATCATAATTTTAAATCAGAATATCTTCCTCTTGCAGCTTCTCTTCTCTGATGATGACGAGGGCGGGGCAACCTGTCACTCACATGAGATCCACCAATAGCAAACCACAACCATCCAATCAACTCCCCACTGACACAATCAAGCCCCGCCCCACATTTGTTCTTGTTCCAGAAGCGTTTCACTACGTCACCATAGGCAAACAAAGACTAGCACAACTTCCTTTCATGCCAAATTTAATCTGCTTTCCATAGACCAGCATTCAAGATTCAAGGCTGTTGTTTTTTTTTTTTACCCCCATTCAAGCCTGTAATTATTGTGAAACAGAAAAACTGAGCTCTTTTTAACTGTCGTCTTCTGAATTGCCAGAGATTTTATTTTTAAAAGCACAAGCTCTCACATGGATTTAGGCACAAATGAAGAAATGGCTGCTTTGCTGGGGAATTCGATCAGTCACATCACTGAAATCCCACAGCTATATTTCACATGAAAGAGTACAAGACTCTGAGATTTTAAAGCTGCTTCACTCATTTATTTTATTAGATTTTAATGAACGTAATTAGATGGCAAGTAATTAAATGTAATTGTGCTCGCGACATCCTCCCCCATCGCTGCAAATTGGCCCAAACAACATGTGTGGTATGAGCAAATTTGCTGGATTAATTGGGGATAGATAATATTTTTGGATTGTATTTCACACTAAATGGCCGCGCGCCGAAACAAAGAGCGCGGCTCAAGCTCATTAATCTCTGTCAAGGGGAAGCTCGGGTGCAATTTGCATGACTGAAGTAACGGCGCATGCTGTCGAGCGGCCCGGGCTGCCTGAGCCGCCTTTGATTCCTGCGTCAATCAGGGCCGGAGCTCCCGACGGCCTGACGGACCGCAGGAAAGCGCCGCCCGCTTCTGCTAATTACTCTGACACCATTCGAGAGCAAACATAAAAACCTTGACAATGTGGTCCTGTTTGGGCAGTGCGCAAAACTGAAGTGCTTGTAAGGAGTGTCTGAATAAACACTGAATTTACATGCAGATTCATTTTTCAGGCTGTTTAATATGGAAGCCCGTTTCCGCCAATGAAAAAAAGATTATTGCGACTTTGTATCTCAGAATTCTGACTTTTTTTCTCAGAATTGTGACATATAAAGTCAGAATTGTGAGATATAAAGTCAGAATTGTGAGATAAAAAGTCAGAATTGTGAGATAAAGTCAGAATTGTGAGATATAAAGTCAGAATTGTGAGATAAAAAAAGTCAGAATTGTGAGATAAAAAAAGTCAGAATTGTGAGATATAAAGTCAGAATTGTGAGATAAAAAAAGTCAGAATTGTGAGATATAAATTCAGAATTGTGAGATAAAAAGTCAGAATTGTGAGATAAAGTCAGAATTGTGAGATATAAAGTCAGAATTGTGAGATAAAAAAAGTCAGAATTGTGAGATAAAAAAAGTCAGAATTGTGAGATAAAAAGTCAGAATTGTGAGATAAAAAAAGTCAGAATTGTGAGATAAAAAGTCAGAATTGTGAGATAAAAAGTCAGAATTGTGAGATATAAAGTCAGAATTGTGAGATAAAAAGTCAGAATTGTGAGATATAAAGTCAGAATTGTGAGATAAAAAAAGTCAGAATTGTGAGATAAAAAGTCAGAATTGTGAGATAAAAAGTCAGAATTGTGAGATAGAAAGTCAGAATTGTGAGATAAAAAGTCAGAATTGTGAGATAAAGTCAGAATTGTGAGATATAAAGTCAGAATTGTGAGATGTAATGTTAGAATTGTGAGATAAAGTCAGAATTGTGAGATATAAAGTCAGAATTGTGAGTTATAAAGTCAGACTTGTGAGATAGAAAGTCAGAATTGTGAGATAAAAAGTCAGAATTGTGAGATAAAAAGTCAAAATTGTGAGATAGAAAGTCAGAATTGTGAGATAAAGTCAGAATTGT